>JAGFNQ010004402.1:148324-256779 GCA_024364735.1 Boesenbergia rotunda
TTTATATTGATGATATTGTCATCACAGGTATTGATTCATCTCGTGATTTCACTGGTGAAACAACATCTTTTCAAACATTTCCAGACAGAATCTCGACAAACTCGAATATTTCTTGAGGATAGAAGTAGCACAGTCCAAAGATGGGATCATCATATCCCAAAGGAAGTATGCAATCGATATTTTGGAAGAATCATGAATGTTAAACTTAAAGACAGTTGACAACCCCATGAATCCTAATGTCAAGCTTCTGCCAAATCAGGGGGAGCCTCTTCTAGATCTTAAACAATATAGGCGATTAGTAGGGAAACTAAGATATCTTACTGTTACTCATCCAGACATCTCATTTGCAGTAAGTGTAGTAAGTCAGTTTCTCAACTCTTCGTGCAAGGAACATTGGGATGCTGTGATCCACATTATTCGATATATTAGAGGCGCTCCAGGAAAGAGACTTTTGTACGGAGACAAATAACATACTCGAGTCGTAGGGTATTCTGATGTAGATTGGGCACGTTCTCCTATTGATAAGAGATCTACTTCTGGGTTTTGTATATTTGTCGGAGATAATCTTGTTTCTTGAGAAAGCAAAAAGCAGAGTGTTGTAGCAAAATCCAGTGCAGAGGCAGAATATCAAGCTATGCCCATAGCTAGTCAAGAGCTTATATAGCTTAAATTGTTGCTTCAGGAACTAAGATTTGGAGAGATTACACAAATGTCACTTATATGTGACAATCAGACCGCCATGCATATCGCCTCAAATCCAGTTTTTCATGAGAGAATAAAGCATATTGAAGTTGACTGTCACTTTGTTAGAGAGAAAGTTGTATTTGGAGAAATATTTACTAGTTATGTCAACTCACATGATCAACTAGCAGATATATTTACTAAGTTACTTAGAGGGTTCCGAATTGACTATATATGTAACAAGCTGGGTGTATATGATTTATATTCTTCAGCTTGAGGGAGAGTGTTAGAATATTGTAAATATAGCTACGGATAATTTGATGTATCCTAATTTGTATTTTACCTAAAATCTAAATTAGTCCTTAGAATAAAATCCTGATTTATTTTTTTAGAATAGAGTTCTAATTATTTCTTAAAATATATCCTAATTTTGTATATAAATATGACTTATATCTTATAATATTTGATAAAAAAAATTCCTTAACCATAACATATTTATATAGTTAAATAAATATAGTTAAATAAATATATGTCATAATTGGGGATTAATACAGAAATGAATCAACTTATATAAGTACAGATAGAAATATAGATCGTATAAATACAGTAATTAAGCTGGTGTTTTATACAGTAATTAAGCTGGTGTTAATGGAAAATCACTCCTATTAGTCAATTAATTGCTAGTGTCCATAATATTTAAATTTGTATGGTTCACATTTGGGGCTTGGAAGTTGTCTCATTTCCTATACAATGTCCAGACAAGTTGTGATTCACATAAACTATTGCTTACATGCAATCCAATCACCCGGCATAATCTCTTTTGGCCAAATATCTGAACATAAATAACATACAATACAACGAAACCAAATAATCTAGAAACCAAAAGGAAACTACAGTGAGAAAAAAATAGTAAGCTAGCTGAGCAACTCCTATTCTGTATTAATAATTATTGTATTAAAGATTACTGTAACTCATTTGCCCCCCAAAACAATTACTTTATTTTTGTATAATAGATATTGTATTGATTGATTTTAAATTTAATATTTGTATTTAATAAAATTTGCATTTAATTAATAAATACTCTGCATGTAATTAATTAATAAATACTGTATTATTAATTAGTTAATAAATACTGTATTTATTAATTATTGTATCAACTGATTTTTGTTGATTAAAATTATAACCAACAAGTTTACTATATGTGTGTACTTGGTGTAGATGGTACGATAGGCTATGTTAATACAATAGAATTGGTGTATGATTGTTTTTTTTTTCTTATTTGTTTTATTAATCTTTAAGGAGAAAAATGACACCTAGTAGTGTTTACTTTGTGACATGATTGGATATAGTGGGGGGATCACACGCATGAAGCAGCATCTAGATGAATACCTGAATGTTTCAAAATGTGTAAAAGTACCCTCAAAAAATCCATTATACAACGGAGGAACTTTACGTCAAACCAATAAAAACAACATGAAGAGTTTGATAGATGAGATTTTAAAAAATAGTCTGAGAAATTGAAGGTCATGGTGACGATATCACTAATGACATGGGATTTCTAGTTGCTCTTCATGCCTCTTATGTTTATAATTATGACCAACAAATGTGATATAGTTGTGGTACAATTAGTGCTAATAGAAGTGACTCAAATAGTGCTAGTAGAAGTGATTCAACCATTGCACCAACCGGGGAGGAGCTTAGGGGTTTGTGTTCCATCATCACGAAGTGACATTGGTTGTGTCTTTCCTTCCATAAGACATGTAATAAATATTGTGATAACCTACCCATAATAAATTAGGAAGCAAACCAGGATTGATGATATCTATCATTTTTATACAAGTACAAAGGAGAAGAAATCTATTGGTCATTATTGCTAAATTTTTCTACTTTAGTCAAATTTTCTCTAATGCAACATGTAATCTGTAATACTGTAACATGGTGTCTAACATCCATAAGTTTATTCTAAATATTCAACACCTACTGCATATAAAATTATTAATCCAATTTTAGACGAATAAGTGGAGGGCATCAAGACATGAATCTAATCATAGAAGAAATAATGGGGCTGGATATGACCAACGCGGATGAGCTAGCATCATTAATTTTTTATTGTACTACAATAATAAGGAGATATTTTGTAAATTTGTTATTGGAATGCAAAATATCATAATGCATTTTAATTACATATATGACCTAATGATGTTGTAGTTTGAGATACAGGTTTAGTGCATATAATGCAAATGATCATAGACAATAATTCCAACTTTAAGAGGATTGAAGAGCTATTGGAGCAGATACATCCTATCTAATATTGTTTTTGCCACTATGCACAACACACTCATTGGTCTAATGAGGAAGGGCATCAATAAACTTGATTTTGTGACGCTAGTGAAAAGTAGTAGTTGATAATAAAATTTCTTTATATGCCACACTGGATTCTTGGATTGATGAGAAAATTTATTAACTTAGAGATTTACAATTTTGTTCAACTTTATATTACGAATTATCTTGTTATGACCGGCTTCAAGTTCGGATAAAGGAGGAGGGTTGCTTTAGGTTATAGGCCATCATTAAACTAAGACAAATGTAATGGATCTATAAACTAGAATTGCAACCTACTTTTCAAATAGAAGGCTATGTTAATTTTAAGGACTAAAGGAAAGCTCTTGTTACGCTAGCACTACTTTGGTAGAGAAACCAAGGTTGTAAAAATTGCTAGGCGGCAGTCGGGCGGAGAACTACCGCCTAGCGCCTAGGCGGCCTGGCGGGGCCTAGGCGTTTTTATTGTTTATAAGGAGTCCAGTTAATGGTATTATGAATAAATGTATGCTTTTCCTTTGGACCCTTAGCTTAAGATATTTCTACATTTCGCCTACTAAAAGTATAATAAAACAGGTATATACCAATCAATTAAACATTGACTATAGTGGATTAGTAACAAAATGACAGTAATATTTCCTCTGAACTTAATTAGATAATTCAAAATGACAAGAAGGTGTTTAAATTAACCGTGTGGAAATGCTTAACATCTTCCTCAAAAATATAAGCTTGCTGATATGATCTTGCTCATTATGAATATCAAGTTGAAATTGATGGTTGTTTATCAAGTAGTTTGGAAGAACACCAGTCCATGCACCAATGCTCACGTCAAAAAGTACATCCCCAGGCCAACTAAGTGCACCTTTAATATTTTCAACAACTGATATTGCAAAACTTCCTACCTATCCAACGCAGCTATTTAATCAAATAAATATCCAAGAACAACCAATATGCAAATGCCCGTCCACAACCCTAATTTCTTCTCAAATCTCATCTTTTCTATATTTTTTATATCAAATTTTCTTTAAAAAATTAAAAAAATGGCCGGGGCGGCGCCCAGGCCCCGCCCAGGTTGCCCAGGCCGCCCAGGCCGCCCAGGCCCTGCCCAGGTTGCCCAGGCCGCCCAGGCCCCGCCCAGGCCGCCTAGGCGGCCACCTGCCACAACCAGCCGATTCGCACAAATTCGGAGCGGCTGGGGGCCGATTGGCACCTAGGCGCCCGTCCAGCTCGATTTTTACAACATTGAGAGAAACATAGAAAATTATTCTGGTTACTAGATTTTGGGGCTATTTTACATTGTACATATTCCTATGACAATAAAACTTGAGTATCTTGGTCTGCATAAGGTGGACATAGTCAAAAAGTTGTAAATAGGCAATATCTACCATTCAATTCAAGAAGCAGCGGTATGAAATCAAGAGGCGCCTCCAATTACCAATCAAATAATTTGTTCCAATAATAAGGAAATTTCAATATCAATTATTGATGATAATATAGGATGATTATTTTAGGTTATTATGATCTATTATATAAATATGGATATAACTAACAATAAATGAAGACCTCCTACTGATCCTCTTAAATTTAATATTAGACTGAATATAAAACTAGTTGCTGAGGCTATTAGCTAGACTCAATTATTTCAATAGACATTTGGTTTTTTTTTTGGAGATCCTATTTCAATGTTGTGCATATATGACTTAGATACTAGTAAATACAAAATAATTTATTAATAGTCATTATGAATTTATGTCATGTCGAAGACTTTAACTTTGTTTATCACTCTTATCTTACATGAGTGATAAGTAAATTGAGGATTGTTTCGACTCTTAAAAAAATTGCATTACAAATTTTCTCACAGGTAACATCTTTAAGTGCTTGAGAAAGAAATTGGTCTACTTATACAAAAGTGTGAAATTGCCTCTCTTATCGTCATTTGGAGAAGATACGCTATATTCACTATACTATAATATGTGTTTAATTAGGAGTTATAACAAAAGAGAAGAAAAAGATAAGAGTTTAGTAATGCAGATCCATTTGATTTTGACTTTATCCTGAATAATAATGATAAATGATGGATTGGTAGAATGTTATGAAAGTCAAAAATCCATTACTTAATGAATCAAGAGATCTACAAGGACCATCTCAATTCCTTACCTAATAGATTTAAGTAAGTGCAACATAATGAAAATGCTAGTGAGGAAGAAGATGATGATGCAACTTTCGATTGGGAATTTCTATTGTCTAGATCTCGATTTAGACGCTCTCAGACATCTCAGCCCAAAACACAACCCAAGGCCACTGCCGAAAGGAAAGACAAAGCTCCTACAATCTTTAGTTAAGGGAAAGATAAATCTGTTAAATCTCTTTCGCAAAAATTAGCTAACAAGGGAAAGAAGAAACTAATGATCAGTTACAATCCACTCAATGCGATCAATGGGCAAGGATTTAGTGAGAGTGAAGGAACATTGTCATCTCATGATACTACTATCTGATAAAAAATTTGAAATGATGATACTGACGTTGACAATAGTGCAATTGATGATGGAGGTTTTTAGCGGAGATGCATTGGGTGGTGGTGAAACTTACGTTCCCTCATCTCGGACACTTGAGCCCTGGACTGAGTAAGGTTGCACATATGCATCCCAAGATAATAATGATGTTAGACCTTTTCAGAGTCAGTATCTACCAACTTGATAAATGACATACCAGCTGAACCTCATTATTATAAAGATACGTAGGACAACTTACTGAGATTGGTTCTGAACAGTGATTAACCAACTTTTTAAAAAAATGACTAACCAAGTTGGATATTATTAAGATGCATAGGACAATTTACTGAGATTGATTTTGAAGATTCTAAGTAGTTTTAACCTTCATGCTATAGTTTTGATGAATCATATGATGATCCATTGTGTTACAACTCATGGACATGTATTCATATCATGTCTTTTAGTGGTGGTAGTCTAAGTCCATTTACTAATCTCAGTACCAATTAAGAAAGTGGCAAGTTCTAAATTGTTTCAAGGATGTTGATCACTCACTGCACCAAAAGAAATGTCATACATTGGATAAGAGCATTTGGTTTTTATCCTCGTGACATTAACCCTTAGCTTAGAAAAATTATTTGATTAGCTTAGAAAAATTATTTGATTAGCTTAGAAAAATTATTTGATTTGGATCTTGGAAAATTATAAGGTTAATGCCAAGAGGATGCTGGAAAAATCATAAGAGCATTGGTTTTTATCCTCGTGACATTAACCCTTGGCTTAGAAAAATTATTTGATTAGCTTAGAAAAATTATTTGATTTGGATCTTGGAAAATTATAAGGTTAATGCCAAGAGGATGCTGGAAAAATCAATGCTCTTATCCAATGGATGACATTTCTTTTGGTATTAGTTAAGTGATCAAGATTTTTGTAACCATTTAGAACACTGCTTCTAAAAAAATCAATTACCTCTTAAATTAGTAGACTTATATCTAGAAGTAAAAACAATTACTTTTTCAAGGTCTGTATCTTCTCGACCATAATATATACCTTTTCAAAATACATTAAGAAGATCTAATTCATAGACAATATCTAGAACAACATATTTGAAATTAATTTGTAAACAATGAATTATGGTGGTCGTCTATATTGGCCGTTAACTTTAGAGGCTCTTTTGTAGAGAGTTTACAAGAGAAGGTAATAGAATAGATAAGGGTGTGGAGACCAGAAACACCTTGCTCACGATCTCAGCACATAAGGAAGTCTAAAACAATGAAATGAATTTAAAGAAGGTGACATTGGTTGAGATAAGTACATATTGTGACTTGAAGTGTCACAATACTACGCCTCTTATCAACTAAAAGTAGACCGAAGATATACGTAACTACTCTAGGTGACATTTTTGTTGGGAGATCAGATATGGAAAAACCAAGTGCACTCTATATAGTAGGCAAAAACAATTGATAGAATCGTGTTGAGACAGTAGATGATATGAAATTTAACCATGGAGAATAGAAGAAGGTGATTCAACAAACTTGAGTAGACAGATAGAATTGTTTCTTATTTTCTTTGTCTCCTGCTTTAAAGTTTGTAAAAGGCTTCTCCGTCAAAAGAAGGTTTTGATAGTGAGCTTCAATCATCTTAGATTAGTAACCACCTAGGTTGCAACTAAGTAAATTTCTGTGTCTTAGTCCTTTTATTAGTTCAATTAGTTTATGTTTATTTTAATTGATTATTGCAACTAATCTGGAATCTTTGTGAGTTGTATAAAAGATTTATTTTAATTTTACAACGGTAATTCATCCGCTCTTGTTGGTCCATCTCGATCCAACAAGTGGTATCAGAGCTAGGACACCGCTGAAGGATTAATCACCAACTGCTGCAGATTCTAAAAAATAGTTGGACCAATGATCTACCCGTCGAAGTTTGAGGGAGAGCTCGTAGCCTAAAAGAGGAAGATGCAGGTATTTTTTACTATTTATTATGAATTATTATTAACAATCAAAAATGATTTTTCAGCGTCGAAAGATAACGAAGGAAAGATCAAGGAACTTGACTCCTGAAACAAAAAGGAGCAAGCAGATGCTATTACGAATGGAAAGATGGAATTCCACCTGCTGACCGTCCTTCCTGAACAAGATGTCAATCGAATTAGGAAGTATGACTGCAAAGAGGAGGGTCATCTAAAAGACCAGTGTTCCAAACTCAAGAACCAGCCAAAGAAGAAGAAGACGCTAAAAGTCACCTGGGACGAGACCTCGTCCAATGAATCGGAAGCTGAAGAATACACTGGACTTGCGCTGATGACAAGTCATCAAGAGATGAGCACTAATGAAGGGGGAGCTACGTCAGAAGAAAGTAGCAAGGAGTCCTTTTCGAAAGTGACCCGGTAAGTGAGGTATGTCTTCTCTCTCACAATCAATTATATTTTGCAATAAAAGCAATGCTTAAAGCTAATTGTAAATTAAAAAAAGAAAATCGAAAATTGAAAATAAAATTGACTAGTGCATATTCTTCTGATCTTTTTGATAAACTGAAAAATGATGTTAATTTAAGAGATTTAGTTGAAAAATTCAAATTTGATATTTCATATTTACGCCAAAAGAAAAATAGTTATCCTGATAATTTGAACTGGTATATTAAAAATCATAAAGGCCAACTTAGAAAAGTGTCCAAGAATTATATGCCTCCTAAATTTTTAATTAACCCCGTACATATAAACTTATTTTGGATTTTTAAGTCACTTCTAAATTAAATTTTCAGTTATGTTTTAGTGATATCTAGAAATACTCTAATATTTTTTCAATATTTTGTTTCCTCTCACTCTTTGTTATTAACCCTCTTTGAAAAATGGATGTTAGTCGAATCTTACATTGATAAAATCATGTTAATATTTTTTCTCAATACATGAATATTTTTTTACTTACTGTGAATTTTTCGAATATTCATGATTTTTCGTTTGAAATTCAAATTTTAAAATTTAAAAATATATAAAAAATTTATTTTTCTACACTCAATTTTTTCGGATCTAGATATGTTTAGTAGATTACAGTAAAATTTTATTCAAATTTTTTGAAGCGTTTTTTGATTTTTAAATATTTATTTTTTAAAAATTCTACTCTATTAGTATTTGATTTATTTTTGAACTTCGATAACGTTTTTAAATTGAAGATTTTTTACAAGCTAATAATTCTATTTTTCACGTACACAAAAATTTCAAATTTTTTAAACATACTTTCGAATTTCTATGAATTTTTTATTAAAATTTGATTTTTAATTATAAATTTTCATAAAAAATTATTTTTATCAAATTTAATTTTTCTAGATATGACATTAATATAAATTTCTCTATAATTTCGAATTTTGAAAATTCAATTTTCAAGACTTTTAATCTATGAATATTTAGTTTATTTTCGATCACAAAAAATTTATTTCATTCCGAAAATTTTTGATCTATTCTCAAATATTTCGTTATACCTGAACAAAAATTTTCAAATTTTTTCAAAGAAAATATATATTTTTTAAATTGTTGCTAAAAATTCATATCATTTTCTTTCCTATTTTTTTTTTTTTTGTGCTCTCCCTATGATCAAAGGGGGAGAGTTAGTTCAGGGGAGGTTGTAATTTTAAAATTTACAATATTTTTTTATGGCATAATTGTCTTAGATAGTGTTATTATTTTTTTAATCCTAATTAAATTTGAGTTGATGCACATCAAAAAGGACGAGATTGTTGTGCCCAGTTGGTTTGATGTGATCAACCAAGTCAGGTTATGTCCTGTTGTGTTTTTGATCCTTCTGTCTAAGTGTGTAGGAATTTAGGAGCGGAGGAAGTTGAGCGTAATATGCAGTGGACGAGAAAGATAGTACGGGAAAGTGAGCCGACGAGCTTCGTGCATCTGAGGGACGCGGAAACTGTGAAAAAGTACATCGGTGGAACGAGAAGGATGTGCTCGACGTCTGACGGACGAGAAGCCGGAAGGAAGAACACTCGAGGGGCGAAAGGTCGGAGTCGGATTTTGGTAAGCCTAACTCTTGTTGGCCAGAAATCATCCAAGAAAATTCGCTGGAGACTGGTCAACAAGTTGTTGACCAAAAGTCACTCGGGCGCTCTTATGCTTACAGGCGTCCGAGAGCAATTTCTTTCCACCCAGCTAACCGTTTGCGATCGTTGCGTAACGATAACGTACAAACCACGTGTCAGACGCTCACAACCACTCGGGCACTCCTATAGTGCCTCATCAACAAACAAATAAAACTAACGAGGCTGTAAATAGCCTCCCAGAGTTTAGGTCCACATCATCCATCAACTGCATATGAATTGTTTCTTATTTTCTTTTGTCTCGTGCTTTAAAGGGTTTCTCCTCCAGAAGGAGGTTTTGATAGTAAATTGTCTTGGATTAATTAACTATCTAGGTTGCAGCCAAGTAAATTTTTGTGTCTTAGCCCTTTTACTAGTTCAATTAGTTTATGTTTATTTTAATTGATTGTTACAACTAATCTGGAATCTTTGTGTGTCACACAAAAGATTTGTTCTAATTTTACAGCTGTAATTCACCCCTTCTCATGTCGGTCCACCTCGATCCGACAGTGCAGACAAACCGAATCGAACTGAATAATATAAGAATATTGATAATTGAGTTTGGTGATATTCCAATTCAATTTGAAGCTCGAAAATACAAATAATATTGGTTCGAGTTCGATTCGAAATAAAATTCAAGGTCGAGTTCGGTTCGAATTATTCGGATCTTAATTTGAGCATATTTAAATTAAAATTATATAAAAATAATCAAAGTTTGATTCAAGCTCAGTTCGTGAGTGATTTGTGAACAATCAAATAAAATATTGTGTTCGAATTCAACTGGAAAAATTATCGAACACGTTCGAGTGTGGTTCGAATTTGATAATTTTGAATGCTAATCAAATATTTTTCGAGCCGGCTCATAAAGCTTGCGAACAGATTAGATTCGTTTGCTTCCTTAATCTAGCTATTCTTGAGTTGTCGAGACTTCCTTTATCTAGTATCTAGCAAACCTTGGTCTGTCACGACTTTACCACTGTCCATCATCCTATCAATCTTGACCTACTAGTGCTTCTCATTTCATGCCTAACATCTTATCAACATTGATATGTCAGGACTTTATCTTTGTCAAACATCCGGTCCTCTTTAATCTATTTGGATTTCTAATTTCTTGTTTAACATTCGATCTTTCATGACTTATTGGGACTTCACCATTGATAAGCATCCGACTCTTCTTGACTTATTTGGACTTCCTGTCTCATGCTTAACATTTGGTTCTCCATGACCTTTCACGACTTCAATTCTTGTGTTTAATATCCCATCTTTCATACCCATTAGGACTTTACTTGCACATGTCTAATATTCGATTCTCCATCATGTTAGGACTTCCACATTGTCATGTGTAGTCAATCATGATCCACTTAGATTTCACTTCTTATGCTAAGTGTTCGGATGTTCATGACCAACTTGGGTGATTCTGTCGCAAGGCGAGGTGGACTCCCAAGGGTGAGGTGGGCTCCTGGAGATCACGAGCTACCGACGCGGATTTTGGTGTTCGCTCCTGGCCTGCAAGACAAAGACCGTTAGAATTCGTCGAAAAAAGTCCCCGGTAAGACACTCCGACGGTTAAGTCAACCCCGGTGGTGGAAGAGAAAAAGCAATGCAACAGTAGCAAAAATACTATTGCGCGTACCTGAGGCGTGTGGAGTGGAGAGACTTATATAGCCGGGGAAGCTGACAGCTACTGCCTAACCTGTCACCTTTTGTCTCGTAGCGAGGATAGGGCAAGGCATGCCCAGAGGTGACATGGTAAGGTGTCTCACACTGGAATAAGGAAAATGACACTGTCAACTTAAAGGTTACCGCCGTTGGGCGCCGCTCAGCCTGACACAGAGGTATGTGGTCGCAGTACGGGGGGTCAGGGTATGACAGGAAGATCATGGCGTCAGCGAGATATTCGCGATTAGTGCTTGAATGATGTCATACCTGTGCCGTCCTCATACTCCTACTAGTCTTGTGTCAGGGAGTGATTGTTCTGGTGAGTCACGACATTACCTCGAACAAGAATGCCGACTGGGGCACAGAACTAGGAGGCCGATTGAGGGCCTAGAGTAGCGGCGCTGACTAAGGGCACAGAACGAGGAGGCCGACTGAGGGCCTAGAGTATCGGTGCCGACTGAGGGCACAGGACGAGAAGGTCGACTGAGGGCCTAGAATATTAATGCCGATTGAGGGCACATGACAAGGAGGCCGACTGAGGGCCTATGGTGATAGTATGATCCGATGATATATCAAGTAAAGTCCCCTCTGGCTTGAGCTTACCCTAAGAACGTGGGCCGCTAAGCGTTGGCTGGGAGCCAAACCGAGAGGGGCGCGGGGGCAGGCCCGCGATAGTCTGGACGTTCGGTCAGGCCGATTCTGAGGAACGTGGGTCACCACGCGCCCGATCGGGGACATTGAGCTGAGTGGTGTATGAGCGTATAACTGTATATGTGTTCAAGAGGCTTTGAGTTTTAGATTCCCTCGTCTCGGGAGAACTGAGATTCAGTGGCGTTGTGACTCGAGTCTTCTTGGACTCGGGCTTCCCGACCCAGGTCTTCCTGGACTCAGGGGCCTTTTGGGGGCTTTCGACCCCCTTAGACTCAATGACTGTCTCTTACCAGGGCCTATCCCTTCTCTTTCTCGAGGGAACAAGGTCGAGCGGACTGTATAGGCCTTATATCTCACGGGCTCCCGAAGCCCACAAATCTATCTCCTACTGACGAAGCGCCTGGCTGCAGGGTCATGCTACACGCAAGCTGGCCCGGGATCATAAGCGCCCCCCTCGAGTCTAGTCGAAGGAGGTGATGAATCCGATTGACTGGACTATCCTTCTTGCCCGAGCCTGGCGCACCTGAGTGATCGGCTCATGCGACTATCTTCCTTAGTCGACCCGGAGTTAGCGACTCACTCGGATGGCAGGTTGTCTCATCAAATTTCTTTTCACCTTCCCGTCGTAGAATAATTGCGTATCCTTTCCTTAATTGCAGCCTTAATGGCCGGGGTCACGTGTCCACCAGCCATTCATTTTTCGAGTAACGAGGAGTATGTCGTCCCTCTTCTCGAATGTTCGATCCGCACGTGTGATCTGTCGTTTCAGGAACCGTCCCGAGCTCGATTGAACAATCCCGGCTCGAGCCCGCCTTTTTCTCCACTCGCCAGCGGACGGCTGGTGTCATTCTTCGGTTCCTATAAATAGACTTCTTATTTCACCATTTTTACCATCGCGTTTTAACCTTGACACCGCCCTGTTGCCGCTTCAAGCTCTGCTAGGGTTTTGGCGAGTTTCCCCATTTCGATTTCTTCCTCTGGCGACCTTTGTTCTCCGGTTAGTTTCTTCACCTTTCTATTTCACATGGGCTCACCTTCTTCATCTTCCTCTCCTGCCTCGCCCTGGTATTCTGCCATGGAAATGGACCTTACCGCCCATGACCTGAATCAGCTTCAGTCAGAGTTCGTAATCCCCCTCGACCACAGACTCCGTCTGCCCAAATCAATCGACCGCCCTGACTCCGCCCCTCCCGGCTATTTTACCTTGTCCCGAGACCACTTACAAGCTGGTCTCCGCTTCCCTATCCATTCGTTCATCTCTTCGATCTGCACGTACTTCTGCATACCCTTGCCCTAGCTAGCCCCGAATGCCATCCATCTGATGTGCAGATCGGCTGTCATCTTCACCTTGTTATCTTTCCTGCAGTTCTTTGACTCAGGCTATGACATGGTTGTTTGCCTGATGTGTTACGCTCGGGTTCTGCAGTGAACAGAAGCCCGGGCGAAGCAGTCTAACGGGGATACTCTGAACTGGCTGCGTGCCGAGAACTTGGACCTTCAGGATCGTGCAACCCACTTGGTCGCCTATCTTGAAGAGCTCATGTCGGAGCTGGACGCTGCTGACGCCTCGGTTGCTCAGGCGCGACGCCGAATTACCAGCCTGGAGCAAACAGAGTGCCGAGCCCAGGACCTCGAGGCCCAGGCCAACGCTGAGCTGGCCCATGTCAAGGCGCAGCTCCTGGAAACGTGCCAAGCAGCCTCCGCACTGCGCGCAGATCTGAGGGCCAAAGAGGAAGAGTTGAGTGCTTGCTCGGCAGAGCTTCAGCGACTCAGGAAGGAGCATGACATCATGGGGTCGGAGCTGAAGACAGCTCAACAAGAGTTGAAGCAAGTCTGGGCTTATGCCGAGTCCCAATGATACACCCGTAGGTTTTGAGCTGTCATTGTGGGAGGCGCTCCCTTTGCTTCTTTCCTTTTTGGGTAGAGGCCGAGCCTCGTTTTTGTAATAGCACTACTCTAAATGCTAGTCTTTTCCTTTTGCGTGTCTGTACTTGTGCACTTGGTGTTTAAGTGTCGGGGCTCCGGGCGCAAGTGACCCGAGTGAGGGAATGCTCGCCCGACTCATTTTGACGAGCGAGCACGTGAAATACTCGAGCGTGAGGATTTCTATATATATCAGCCACTCGAGAGGAAGCACAATTTAAGCGATTCGACCCTTGTGAGCGACAGAGTAAGACACTTGAGCACGATAACTTCTAAGTGCTAGACACTCGAGTGAGATCGACAGCGTATCTGGAGCCCAGAATCGAGTTGATTGAGTAAAGTCGGCTTGGGCGGTTGGCACGTCGTTGATGAGTTAATTTGATTTTGATTTTGGGGAGCGTGGATAGCCACGCGCCCGACTTAGGAGTTAGGGTAAGGAAGTCCTGAAGACTTACCCGCTCATAGACGCTCATAGACGAGAAATAAGGCATTCGGTTGGATAGTACTCAGCGAGCGTGACCCGCCACGCATCTGACTAAGAGTCGAGTCGAGAGGTGGATGGGAGCAGATCCTGATTTATAGTTCGTGAGAATGAGAGTTTGGACATTTGCTCAGGCCGATTCTCCGATCGGAGACACTGAGCAGAGGGGGGCACGGGAGCTGAGCCCGCCGATAATTTGTTGGCGAGGCAAGAGTTTGGACTCTCGGTCGGGCAGACTCAGGGAGCGTGGGCCGCTACGCGTCCGACTAAGAGCCGATCCGAGCGGTGGTTGGGAGCGGATCCCGGTTGTAACTCATGAGAACGAGAGTCTGGACACTTGCTCTCGGTCGGGCGAGACTCAGGGAGCGTGGGTCACGACGCGTCTGCTGAGAGCCGATCTGAGGGGTGCATGGGAGCTGAGCCTGCTTATAACTCGTGCGGGGACGAGAGTCTAGAATACTTGCAATTGGAGCGAGGACCACGTTCTTTCACTATCATTGTGGGCAGGTAGTATATTTGTCTTACAATCTTTCACTCGGCCTCTCGATAGGGTTGTAGGTGGACCGCACTCCATGGCCGATCCAGCCTTTTTCCCTGTTCATTTTCTATGTAATACGTTCCTGAGGCCAGTTTCTGCGTGATTTTGAAGGGTCCTCCCCATTGTGGCTCCAGCTTGCTGATATCCCCGACTGGCTTGATTCTTTTCCAGACAAGGTCCCCGGCTTGGAATGTTCTCGGCAACACCTTGCGATTGTATCTTTGCTTCATCTTCTGTCGATATGCGAACATCCGAGCAGCTGCCTTGTCTCGAATTTCTTCGACCAAGTCCAGCTCCAACCGTCTCCTTTCGGGATTATTCTCATCATAAGCCGCTCTCCGATCCGATTCACAGCCAACCTCGACTGGCATTACGACTTCACTTCCATAGACTAGTTGGAATAGCGTGCTTCCCGTGGTTTCATTAGGCGTGGTTCGCAGAGCCCATAAGACACTAGGGAGCTCATCCACCCATGTTCTCCCTGCGTGATCCAGCTTGGTCTTTATTCCCTTCAGGATCTCTCGGTTGGCTACTTCTGTCTGACCGTTGCTTCGTGGGTATGTCACGGAAGTAAAGGCTTGCTTGATAGCATATGCCGAGTACCATTCTTGTATTTTTCGTCCTTGGAACTGCCTTCCATTATCTGAGATGAATTTATGAGGAATTCCATACCGGTATAAGATGTTCTGCCACAGGAACTTGATCACGGCTTGCTCGGTGATGCGTGCTAGGGCATCAACTTCTATCCATTTAGAAAAGTAGTCCACGGCTACTAGCAGAACTTTTGAGCTGCGGTGATCGGGAATGACCCCACAATGTCAATGCCCCACTGATCGAAGGGGCAGGAGACCGCGATGCCTTCATCATCTACACAGGTCGGTGCAGGAGGAAATGATGCTTCTGGCAAGACAGACAGGTGGAAACTAATTTGTCCGCGCCTTTCTGCAAGGTCGGCCAGTAATAGCCGGCCAACAGTGCTTTCCGAGCCACGGCTCGAGCTCCAGCGTGGTTTTCGCAGACGCCCATGTGAATCTCTCAGCACATAGTCTGCATCCTCCTGCCCAGGCATTTGAGTAGAGGTCGAGCGAAGGACCTTTTGTATAATACATCCCCGACCATGGTGTATTGCATCATCCGCTTTCTTAGCAGTCGGGCTTCCTCTCGATCGGTCGGCACAGTTTCTTCTGTGAGGTAGGTGATGAGTGGGGTCCTCTAGTCAGATTCCAGCTCTAGCTCGGCTTGCCTCTTTATTTGCATGATCATCAATGCCGGACCACCCGGCTGAGGAAGTACCCAAGTGCCGACCGAGCTGGTCAATTTAACCAACTCATCCGCCTTGAAGTTGCTTTCTCGGGAAATCTTTTGGACCTGCACCTCCTGAAACTCGACCTTCAGCTTCTCATAAGCTTCTACGAAGGCCTGCAACCGGTCGTTATTGACTTCGAATCGACCGGTGTTCTGCTGCGTGACCAGCTGGGAATCAGAATACAGTATCACTCGGGCAGGTCCCACATGCTTAACCGCCTGCAGTCCGACTATGAGGGCTTCGTACTTAGCCTCATTATTTGTGGCCCGGTACTCAAGTTGGACAGATAAATGCAATTGTTCCCCCTTAGGGGACACCATCAGGATACCAATTCCGCTACCCGACCGAGCTGACGAGCCATCCACATAGTCCTGCCAAGCTTCCCCAATTTCTTCCGAATGCAGCTCGTTTAGAAAATCGGCTAAGGCCTGTGCTTTGATGGTTAGCCGAGTCTGGTACTGGATGTCGTATTCGCTTAGCTCGGTAGTTCATTTGATCTGTCGACTCGACGTTTCTATATTAGAGGCCACTTAGCCTAAATTGCTGTTGGTCAGGACCACAATGGGATGCGCTAAAAAGTAAGGCCGAAGCCTCCGAGCACCTAATAGCAGCACGTACGTCAATTTTTCGAGTGTCGTGTAGCGACACCCGCTCTTTTCAGTAGATGGGCAAAAAAGTACACTAGCTGTTGCTTAGTTCCCTCTTGCCGGACTAAAACCAGACTGACTGAGTCGACCGAGGTAGCTAAATACACCGACAATACCTCTCCGACTTCGGGCTTGGCTAAGACAGGCAGCCCGACGAGGTAGGTCTTCAACTCCTCGAACGCTTTGTCGCAGTCAGCGTCCCATTGAAATTTGGTGGCCTTGCGAAGAGTTTTGAAGAATGACAACCCTCGCTTGGCCGACCGGGAAATGAATCGGGACAGCCGTGATTTGCCCGGTGAGTCGCTGCGCCTCTCGGAGGTTTCTGGGTGGGGGCATGTCCAGTAGGGCCTTGACCTTGCTCGGATTGACTTCGATGCCCCGCTCGGTCATAATGTACTCGAGAAACTTTTCGCTCTGAGCGCCACAGAGACACTTAGCAGGGTTCAGTTTGAGCCCATACCTGCGCATTGTTTGGCAAGTCTCGTCGACATCGGTACTAGGTCTTCCGCTTGGGTGGACTTGATCAGGAAGTCATTCACGTACACTTAAATGTTTTGCCCGATTTGAGTATGGAAGATTTTATTCATCATCCGCTGGTAAGTAGCTCCAACGTTCTTTAATCCGAACGGCATGACGGTGTAGCAGTAGGTGTCGTCTGCCATGATGAAGCTGGCTTTTTCTTGATCCTTCGTAGCCTGGGGTACTTGATGATACCCCTGATACGCGTTGAGCATAGAGATAAACTCGCTGTCGGCTGTTGAGTCCACCATCTGATTGATCCGGGGTAGCGGCTAGCTGTCCTTTGGACAGGCCCGGTTAATGTACCGGAAGTCGATGCATACTCGCCATTATTGTCGGACTTGGGTACCAACACAACGTTGGCTAACCAAGCTGGGAACTGTACCTCCCTGTTGTGACCGACTTCTAGCAACTTTTCGATCTCGGCTCGGATCACTTTATTCTGCTCGGTGCTGAAGTCTCGCTTTCTCTGATTGACGGGCCGAGCGTTGGGATAGACATGGAAGTGATGCTTCGCCCCTCCGGTCGAACGCCTTTTAGCTCTCTGACTGACCAGGAAAACACGTCCTGGTTTCGAGCCAAGCATTCCAGTAAGGGCTCCCTCAACTCCCCGGGCAACCCGTTCGCGATCTTGACTCGAGCTTTCTCCCGGTCGGGAAGAAGCTGTACCTCCTCCTTGTTCTCGCTCAGTTCAGCTCACGGCGAGGTTTGAACCATATTGCAGTTCGAGAAGGGGCTGTTAGATCGTTGTCGGTTGCTCGAGAGGGCGGGTGAATAGCAATTTCTCGATTTCTTTCTCTATAAAAAGGTTAGCACAATACAAACAAAATAATAAACAATATGAAAACAATGCTAACACAGAGATTTACTTGATATCCACCTCCGAGAGGTGACTAATCTAAGAATCCTTCGGTGGATCACTCCCCGGATACCCTCCGGCTAGCCCTTGTCGCTCCTTATGGGTGGAGAAACCTCACCACAACATCTCAACAATATCTGAGCCCGTAGACTACTATTTGGCCTTTACCCAAAGCTAAATTCGTCAAGGATCCCAGCCAAAACGAAGCCCTCTTAAATAAGATTTACCTTCTGTTTGGCCGCCATGGGGCAGTCGACTGCTCCACTCAAATTCGACCGTTGACACCCAACGTTTGAATTCTGGGCAGTCGACTGGTCCAGGGTCAGAAGGCTACAGTGAGTTTTAGAACTTGCTGGCAGTCGACTGCTACTTTATCAGTCGTCTGCCCAACTTACAAAAGCTCTCTTCCTCACTCCAACGACCCTCGATGACATGTGTCTTCAAGCATACTCCTTGGCTTGCTTCTTGAAGTCTCTTCCACTGGCTATCGTCCCTCGGATGCACACGTAAATCCTCGACTTGCCTCCATGCCACCCTTCACGTGTGCCCCTTGAAGTCCACTTCCCGGCTTGCCCTTGGAGTCATCTTCCCTCGGCTCTCGTCCCTTCGTGATTTTAGCTGATTCTTTACCAGCAGCCTTGACTGTTGCCTTCGCGCCATTTTCATCTTTTACCCTCGTCCTTCGGATGCACACAAGCCTCCAGTTTGTTTCCATGCCATCCTTCACGTATGCCTCGAAGCCCACGCCCCTGGCTCATTATCCCTGCTATACCAAGGTCCCTCCGGTGCACACAAGCCTCCAGCTTGTCTCCATGCCACCCTTCACCGTATCGAAGACGTCTAACTGAGTCAATATGTGTAACCTGCATACCCTGCACACTTAAATACACATTATATCACAAGGAAAAACCTAACTTAAACCCTTTGCCCAACCATTAAAATCATGGTCACTCCGGACCATAAATTGCCTCAACAATCTCCCTTTTTTTGATGTTTGACAATACGTTTACGTTAGGGAAAACAAATAGCAGTAAATAACAATAACAATGCTAAACAATCATTTGAACTTACGTTGTCAAGACTTCATCTTGGACTTACATCGCAATGCATATGCAATGCAAGCAACCACGGATCCTATTCCAAGGCATCACACTCCTAATCTTCCCAAGACTTAGGATTTTTACCAAAACGGATTTTTTAAAGCCTTTCCAAAGCTCCCCCTACATTGGATTTACAAAGGTTTTTTAAAAATCTCTCAAGGTTCCCCTTATGCCAAGAATGGAGCAACCATGCTCCCCCTTCACTTAAGCTTCCCCTAGACCTAGGGGTTCCCGCAAAGGTGTGTTTGGTTTCTCAAATTAAATCCAACACTTCTTCCCTTTGTCTAACATAAAAATGACCCCAACAATATCTCAATTATTAGTTCTTTTAATCCCTAATTATTATAAACGTGTACTAACCCCACATACACTTGTTTTACATCCCCGAGACCCAAGAGCCGCTGATCCAATAGAAAATCGGACAGCACCTCCCCTGTCCGGCGGACAATTTACACATACACACAGATAATATAATACAACCACGCAGTTTAAAGGGCCTCAGGCCTCAGATGTATGCAGAAACAACAATTATATGATTATATCTATCGAAAAATCAAATCCGGACTCACCTGAGCTGCCAGGGGGCAGGAACAAAGCCAAAACCGAACGAAGTCCAACATAGGACTCAAAAGTACAATACCTTCAAACAGAACGTGCATACATGTTCAAAACATACAGCAGAAGCATAGGAATGCTACAGGGTCCATAACAAAACAAGGAAAACCAAAAAGGGCTCCTCGGGAGCTGGGGACTGGCGGCTCGGGATCTCCTCGCAGACATCAACCTGAAATAAATATATATGGCAACGGGGTGAGTCCATAGCTCAGCGGATACCCAAACAGATATGCATAGAAGGTTATACCAACAATAAGAGTTCAGCTAGTACAGACTCATATCAACAGAAGGGGAAAGACTAGCACTGAACAAACTGGGATAGATACATACCTGAATCCATCTAACCTGTACAGAGGGTAAGAAATACCGGTGGAATTTTAGTAGACAGATAAGCACAGATAACAAGTCTCCAGTATATGCGATGTCAAACAAGTGCAGCAAATAAGTACAGCAAACAATGCACGATGCAAAGTATGCACATGGTGCAATGACATGTGTCACCCCTGACACCAGACAGAATCATCGTACACCTGTCATAGGGATGTCTGAAAAGGTAGGGCTCTGACAACTGTACACCCTGCCATCACTGCTCCTGAGTGACCGGGTGGCCAGGATGCTGGCGGAGACCACGCTCCTAACCCCAAGCAATGGGGGAGTCAAGCTCTCATCTCCTCGTGGCTCAGTACGAGAAGGGATCCCTGCTTGCTACCACGCCCGCGCTCACCCTCCAATAGTGGCCGAACGGAGCAATACAGGGCAAATGCACACATCTACGGTATCCACTAACCCATGAGTGGCCGTGTGTGCCCGTCATGTACCGGAAGACGATTAGGCTCAACCACAAGGGAGTCGCTGATCGCCGGCATGCAATGCAAGGATGGTGTATGATAGATACACATACCTCCCTCCCAAGTCCTCAGTATACTAAATCTCAGTCTGAAATCCTATAACAGGAAATACAGGTAACCTACAAGGTATACTGACCAGAAAACTACCCATCCCTCAAGGTCAAATGCAGGAGACGCTACCACGAGCTCTAGCATACCAATAGATATGACAATACCTGGGACTGTATGAAACTAACAGCAGAATAACTCAGGGATAAACAACAAGTATCCAGAACAGACATAATAAGCACGGATAAACAACAAATATCCAGAATAGGCATAATAATCAGGGATAAACAACCAATATCCAGAATAGGCCTAATAACCAGGGATAGCGTATAATCTTACTGCTATCTATAACAGACTATGCATAATCACATGACAATATCAAAAGAGATAAGTCAAAGGGTACCCGCCTCCGAAAGTGTATAAATCCGTATCAAACCGGAAGAACCACCCGTCCGATATAATCCAATCAAGCTCCTGTATCAAGGATTGTATTTAATTAGCTATTATACAAATACAACAAGCTAATTAATCCCTAATTCGTTTTAGGGTTAACCTAATTCGTCCTTTTCCGTTTAATTACCTCTAATTAAATGAAAGGTTCCTAATTACTCATCGTAATTTAACATTAGGTTTATTTCCAATTCAACCTCATCAAGATCACTAAGTGTATAACACACCAATCATGCCAATTCCCCATTAATTGACACCGATCAATTATTGCTAACCTAAATACCAATTGTATCAAGGTAAGGCTCCAATTCCAATCCCCATGGTCTCTCCCATATTAAGCTCTCGGTCAGGGAACACTATGAACAAGACCTCCCTAACATCTGAACACAACAATCTACTGATCAACAACCAATAGCATAGATTCAAATCCGTCAGTCTAATACAAATTCACCGAGCTTACCTTAAGAAGCTCACAGTAGGGATTTTCTACTGCTCCACCCCAGCAATGTTCCAATCAATCGGAAATCTTACAGAACATCTCCTACACACGAATTGGAGCTCGATATCCCAGCAATATTTGGAGCTCGAGTGAGGAAGCCCACACCAGCGGGACCTAGGAGATCGTAGAAAGCATCCATGGAATTCTGTTCAGTTTCTATTCCAAACCACGCATACATCATAAACCAAAACCTAGCTCCTTATCAAGGGAAGGAACCTTACCAGAATCCGGCCAATCTTGCTGCTCAAATCTGGCCACAGAAACGATCCTCAATCAGTCGGATAGATGATGTCCGACGTCGGATCTCAGCAGAGAGCAGAAGGTGGAGCAAAGCAAGAGAAAGGGGCGGCGCCGCAACTCGGGTACGCGAGTTGTGGGAAGAAGAGGAATCGCCGACCTTGAGCTTTCCGGCTTCGTGTGGAGAAGAAGGGTCGCCGGGCAAGGGAGAAGAGGAGAGGTCGTCGGCTTTGGCTTCGCTGCGCTAGGGCACTGCGATTGGGCGTGGATGGAATGCGGCTGCCACACCTAGCCCTAGCCGGCTATTTAAGGGGCCCTTCTTGCATTTTGGTCCAACCCAGTTTCGTCTAATTACAAGATCACCCCTAGGGTTCAAACTTGATTACAAGTTAGTCCTTATAAATGTTTGTTTAATTATATTTTGTTCCCTAAGTTTATCTCCGAGGGCTCGAAAGCCCCGGAACCTATCTGGTAATTCTTCGGAAATTACCGGGACCTAGTCAATAGTGTCGGATTTTACATCCTCCCCCACTAATAAAAATTTGGTCCCCAAATTTCTATATTCACTATAGTAAGCCCTATCAAGAAGTATGCTGATATAAATACTGAACCGTAACTAACCATACATACCTCAAGTGAACAGGTGGGGGTAGCGAGCTCGGATGACATCCTCAAGCTCCCAGGTAGCCTCCTCATCTGAGTGATGCTGCCATCCGACTCTAACCAACCGGATGGTCTTGTTCCGCAACTGGCGCTCTCTGTAGCCCAAAATCCATGTCGGAACCTCCTCATACGTCGTATCCGGCTGAAGGGAAACAGATACGTCTGACAGCACATGCGTAGGGTCTGGTACATACCGTCTCAGCATCGATACATGAAATACGTCGTGCACTCCAGACAGGGCAGGTGGTAATGCCAGACGGTAAGCTACTGCTCCAATCCTCTCCAAAATCTGGAAAGGGCCAATGTATCGCGGAGCAAGCTTCCCTCGAAGACCGAATCGTTTCACCCCCTTCGTGGGTGAAACTCGCAGAAACACATGATCCCCTACGGAGAACTCCAGAGGTCTCCGTCTCTGATCCGCATAACTCTTCTGTCGATCCTGTGCCTCGGACATCCGTCGTCTAATAGTACGGACCAACTCCGCCTCAAACTGTGCTCTCTGAGGTCCTAGCAACTGGGACTCTCCAACCTCCTCCCAGAGGGTGGGTGTCCGACAAGGCCTACCATACAACGCCTCATACGGTGCCATCTGTATAGCCGCATGATAGCTGTTGTTGTAGGCAAACTCAACCAGGTGTAGATGATCCTCCCAGCTGCCTCCGAAATCCATAATACAAGCTCGTAGTAGGTCCTCTAACGTCTGAATAGTCCGCTCTGACTGCCCGTCGGTCTGCGGATGAAACGCGGTACTGAACCGCAACTCAGTGCCCATAGCCCGCTGCAGACTCTGCCAAAAACGTGATGTGAAGCGCGGATCTCGGTCTGAAATAATACTCATCGGTATGCCATGCAATCTAATGATCTCTCTGCAGTACAGCTCTGCTAATCTATCCAATGAGTCGGTCCTCCGAATAGCTAAGAAGTGCGCGGATTTGGTCAATCGGTCAACGATCACCCAAATCGCGTCAAGGCCTCGTCTGGTCCTAGGCAATCCCACCACGAAATCCATAGTAATGTGTTCCCACTTCCACTCGGGAATGGGAATCCTCTGAAGTAGTCCAGCAGGTCTCTGGTGCTCAGCCTTAACCTGCTGGCAAACTAGACATCTAGCTACAAAATCCGCGATGTCTTTCTTCATGCCGTTCCACCAGTAGGAACGCCTCAGGTCTCGGTACATACGGGTCCCGCCCGGGTGGATAGCAAAGCGGGAACGATGAGCCTCCTGCAATAACTCCTCTCGGACCGGATGTGACTCGGGTACGCAAAGTCTCCCTCGGAAGTAGAGAGCACCCTCGTCACCTCTGGTGAACTCAGACTGCTGTGCTGAAGCTATCTGGCTGCCGAGGGACTGCAGGTGCTGATCAGTGGCCTGGGCCTCTCGAATCCTCGTCCGGATGGAAGACTGAGCAACCATAGTCACAAGAATACCCTGCTCAGTCCGACCTTCCTTCGCTAAGCTCAACTCTGAGAAACCCTGAACTAGCTCGGTAACTGATGCCAGGAGGCAGGCCAAAGTCCCTCTGGACCTCCTACTCAATGCGTCCGTCACAACATTAGCTTTCCCCGGATGGTAGCTAATGGTGCAATCATAATCCTTAAGGAACTCCATCCACCTCCTTTGTCGGAGGTTGAGCTCCTTCTGCGTAAACAGATACTTGAGACTCTTATGATCAGTGAAGATCTCAAAGGTAATACCGTACAGGTGGTGCCTCCAGATCTTCAGCGCAAAGATAATAGTTGCAAACTCTAAATCATGAACTGGGTAGTTCTTCTCATGCTCCTTCAGCTGTCGAGAAGCATAAGACACTACCTGCCCGTGCTGCATCAAAACGGCGCCCAGCCCCTGATAAGATGCATCCGTATAAAGCACAAATCCGTCCTCTCCTGATGGAAGAACGAGGACGGGTGCCGACACTAATCTCTGCTTCAGCTCCTGGAAACTAGCCTCACAAGCCTCTGTCCATGTGAACTTCACGCCTTTCCTGGTAAGGCGTGTCAGTTGCACAGCAATAGTGGAAAATCCCTCTACAAATCGTCGGTAATATCCGGCCAAACCCAAGAAACTACGAACCTCAGTAACCGACTTCGGCTGCTCCCAGCTGGTAACAGCCTCGATTTTCTGGGGATCTACTGAGATGCCTCTGCTAGATACCACGTGTCCCAGAAAACCTACTGATGACAACCAGAAGGCACATTTGCTGAACTTCGCATATAGACGCTCTCGTCTGAGAGTCTCCAATACGATGCGAAGATGCTGTGCATGCTCCTCCTCAGAATGTGAGTAAACTAAGATGTCATCAATGAATACTATGACGAACTGATCCAGATACTGCAGAAATACGCGGTTCATCAAGTCCATGAATACCGCTGGAGCATTGGTAAGCCCAAATGGCATTACCAAAAACTCATAGTGTCCATATCTGGTGCAGAACGCTGTCTTCTGGACGTCTGACTCTCTGACCCTCAACTGATGATATCCGGATCGCAGATCAATCCTGGAATACACAGATGTGCCCCTGAGCTGATCAAACAAATCCTCAATCCGTGGCAGGGGGTACTTATTCTTGATGGTCACTGCATTCAACTGCCGGTAGTCGATGCACAACCTCAAAGAACCATCTTTCTTCTTCACGAAGAGAACTGGGGAACCCCATGGTGAGACGCTAGGTCTGATGAATCCCCTGTCCAATAACTCCTGGAGTTGGACCTTCAGCTCGTCCAACTCTCTCGGTGCCATGCGGTATGGAGCTTTCGATGCCGGCGAAGTCCCCGGTATCAGCTCAATAGTAAACTCCACTTGCCTCCTGGGAGGCAAACCTGGTAGCTCCTCTGGAAATACGTCCTGATATTCTCGGACCACTGGGACGTCCGAGAGCGGAGGGCTACTGCTGTCGTCGGTGCTAATAAATGACAGTAAGAAACCCTGACAACCGTGAGCTAACAATCTCTGTGCCTGAAGCGCAGAAATAACTGATAAGCCCTCATACCTGATGCTAGTGAAATCCCACGAGGGTTGGTCCGGAGGCCGGAAAGTGACCACCCTCGTCTGACAATCGACTGTGGCATGGTACGCGGTGAGAACATCCATACCAAGAATGATATCGAAGTCCACCATCTCCAGAACTAACAAATTAACCGTGAGGGTAATACTACTGAAATCTAGTGGGCAAGCTCTGACCTCCTGTGTAATACTCAAGATCTCTCCTGAAGATCAGGATACAGATAACTGCTGTGATCTAGCGGTAGTCAATCTACCAACCCTACTCATGTCCTGGCATAAAGTATGCAGGTGCTGGTGGGGCAGCATACGGCTGGCGGAATGAAGGCTGAGTCCTCCGTCCGCCTCTATGAGCTCCTGACTGTCCCGAATGTCCAGTCTGGCTAGTGACTCCCGTCCTCTCATTCTGTGCCTTCAAGGCACAGTCCCGGCTCAAGTGTCCTGGTAGTCTGCAGTAGTAGCATACGGCCTGCTCCAGGCGACAGTCTGCTACTACGTGCTCTCTGGATTCGCCACGGGTACAGTAAGATGTCGGTGCAGTCTTCTTCCGGTCCTTTGTTCCCTAAAGGTCATCCTCAGTATCTTCCACCCGATTGTGGCCTAGTCTCGTAAGTGATTCGTCCCAACGCAAATCATAAGTACCAAGGTACCTTCTTAGTTATCTAAACCAAGTATACGTGGTAACCCACAAGTGTCAGCATATAGCTCCACACTTCCCTGTACCAGCTCAAGTCACCTATCAAACTGTACCGTTTAGATCATCAACCAGGTACAGGCGATTCATGGTCAAAGATATCATGGAATAGGATGTATCAATCCACAAACGATGGTAGCACATAGCTAATGCTACTCTGCTACGTCAATGTACATCATGTACCCTAAATGTGCCTTCAAAGTCATCTAACCAGGCACAAACAACCCAAAGGTCTGAAACCCTTTGAACCAGAGTAAATCGATCCTACACTGATCGAGCCAACTACGATAGACAACCCTAGTTCTTGCTCAGCTAATAATAGCTAAACACGTACTATAAATAGTAAGGTCCTGAAAAACCAAAATCCTTAACTTCAACAGATTGTCGATATATTCGACCTTAGTTTCCGATTCAACAATCGGGGTCACTAGAGAATTAACATTCTCTGCTCCAAGATCTCATCCGCAACATATCAACTAATCGGTCATATGAAGAATCACGCATAAGATAGATTGACAATATGTCAATCCAACTAAACCAAGTCTACATATATCTATCCAGTATGAATATATGATCCCACCAAGCTGGGATAGTCTAACCAATCCAAAATCTAATACTGAGCACTAAAGCTAAGATAGTACTAGCAAGATATACCTTTTGCCGCCTGGAGAAGTCCTGTCGCTGCCAAGTCCCAAAATTGTCGTCGCATCGCAACCACGGCTTTAAAAATCCGTAATGTACTCGGATGAATAACATCATACCCGAGCTCCGACACCTACCAGTACAGTGTCCGATTTAAAATCCGAGAAATCCACGAATCGATGGTATCCCGCATCCTGGGCTTGATACCAAAAATACCAAAAATAAATTGGTACCAGATAAACACCGTAAATCCAAAAGCACTCAAGGTATCCGACAACCTGAGCTCTGATACCAAAATAAAATTGTCACGCCTCGAGACCCAGGAGCCGCTGATCCAATATAAAATCGGACAGCACCTCCCCTGTCCGGCGGACAATTTACACATACATACAATCACGATAATATAATTGCACAACCACGCAGTTTAAAGGGCCACAGGCCTCAGATATAAGCAGAAACAACAGTTATATGATTATAACTATCGAAAAACAAATCCGAACTCACCTGAGCTGCCAGGGGGCAGGAACAAAACCAAAATCAATCGAAGTCCAACATAGGACTCAAAAGTACAATACCATCAAATAAAACGTGCATACATGTTCAAATCAAAATAGCGGAAGCATAATAAATACTACAGGGTCCACAACCGAAGCAACGTAATGCCAAAATCAAAAAGAGCTCCGCTGGAGCTGGGGACTGGCGGCTCGGGATCTCCTCGCAGACATCAACCTGAAAATAAACATATATGGCAACGGGGTGAGTCCATAGCTCAGCGGATACCCAACAGATATGCATAGAAGGTTATACCAACAATAAGAGTTCAGCTAATACAGTCTCATATCAACAAGAGGGAAAGACTAAAACTAAAAATACTGGGTAGGTACATACCTGAATCCATCTAACCTATACAGAGGGTAAGAAATACCAAAAGAAGACAAATAGGCATATAGTCTCAGATAACAAGTCTCCAGTATATGCGATGTCAAACAAGTGCAGCAAATAAGTGCAGCAAACAATGCACGATGCAAAGTATGCACATGGTGCAATGACATGTGTCACCCCTGACACCAGACAGAATCATCGTACACCTGTCATAGGGACGTCTGAAAAGGTAGGGCTCTGACAACTGTACACCCTGCCATCACTGCTCCTGAGTGACCGGGTGGACAGGATGCTGGCGGAGACCATGCTCCTAACCCCAAGCAATGGGGGAGTCAAGCTCTCATCTCCTCGTGGCTCAGTACGAGAAGGGATCCCTGCTTGCTACCACGCCCGCGCTCACCCTCCAATAGTGGCCGAACGGAGCAATACAGGGCAAATGCACACATCTACGGTATCCACTAACCCATGAGTGGTCGTGTGTGCCCGTCATGTACCGGAAGACGATTAGGCTCAACCACAAGGGAGTCGCTGATCGCCGGCATGCAATAGTGCAAGGATGGTGTATGATAGATACACATACCTCCCTCCCAAGTCCTCAGTATACTATATCTCAGTCCGAAATCCTATAACAGGAAATACAGGTAACCTACAAGGTATACTGACCAGAAAACTACCCATCCCTCAAGGTCAAATGCAGGAGACGCTACCACGAGCTCTAGCATACCAATAGATATGACAATACCTGGGACTGTATGAAACTAGGGCGCCCTCAGCGACCAGGGCGCCCTATAGGTCAAACTTCATCCCTATTTAGGTGGGATAAAGCTTGATCGAGCAGACTGCGGATCGGATGACACTTGGCAGGGCGCCCCCGACGTCCAGGGCGCCCTAGGTGCTATAAATAGCACCCCTCGACCCCAAGCTTCATATCAACTTCATTCCAAAGCTTCCACGCTCTTCTACGCTCGTGCCTTGCTCCAGAAACGCCTCACCTCGAGCCGACGACGTCCCGCTGCCCCGAAAAGAATCGACACACTCCGGACGTCGGTAACGAAGAGCTTAATATTCTATTATTATTTTATTGCACTCTCTTTGTAATTGAAATCATTGTAACCTATTTGCTCGAATATAGAATTGCCCAAAATAAACGGTCAACGACCGTGGGCCTTGGAGTAGGAGTCGACACAGGCTCCGAACCAAGTAAAAATCACTGTGTCTTTGTGCTGTGTCTCGTATTTTTGTTTCCGCTGTGCACTTACTCTTAGTTTTCCGAAAAAGAGCGATTTTCGATATTCACCCCCCCCCTCTATCGGCTTTTCACGATCCAACATTATTCCGTTATGCCAAGTTTTTATTATAACTTAATTTATAATAAAAACAACCATGTCTCCCCTTTTATTATGGAAAGAAATTTCTTTATATAAATTTCTTTATCATGGTAAATCAATCCATTATTGATTTTATAAAATAAAATAAACCATTCCAAGGTTTATTTTAATTTCCATTAATAATAAATCTCTTTATATAAATTTCTTTATATAAATTTCTTTATACAAATTTCTTTATCCATAATTTTATAAGACAAACCACGCGCGGTTTATTTTATAAATTTGAACCAAACAATTTGGTTCTTCCCTCTTATTGTGGCCGGCCAAACAAAGAGGGTGGGGACCCTCTTTGGCCGGCCAAACCCAAGCCACGATCTCACGAATTAAACTCATTTAATTCGTTCAATAAGTCTTCAAAAGACTTAGCCATTTTATGCTTCCGATGCGTCTTTGAAAAATTCAGATTCGACTTATCTCTCTTGATCGGAAAATCCAATTTTCAACCCATTTTAAATCCCTCGGATCACTCGTAGTGCGTGTGACTAAATAGGCTTTCGATTTATGTTGGCCGTCTATAATTAACCAATTATAGAACGATCATGAGTGGCACCTAGTAGTACATCATGATCCCCAATTAATCGAATGATCAACGGTTGACCTCAGAATTAATTTTGAAACCCTTCAGCAGCTATAATGAGTCGTGCCCCATTCCCTTCACCATCTTATACCCACTTGGTTCAGGACACGGTCTATGTGTGTCAGTCCCCACTAGGCTGACTACGTCACACCTAGCCCAAGCAATGTCTTTCTCGTCCAACGGATTCTAATTACTCTCATGTTCTTAGAGATTCATACTCGGAACATGTTATGCTCTGGCCAGAGGCTTCGAGTAACAATCCGACGATAGGCCTTGGGTATACATCTCCTCGCAAGGAGTGGTGAATCCTTTGTAGGCTGTTCAAACATCTTCGGGCACTTCAGCTTATACCCAATCATCCTGGGTCCACACCTCCTTGGAGATGCTTGCTTAAGATGTCAAAGTATATGTTTTCATGACCAAGATGACTTGAACACCGCAAGTCAAAGGAACATCGCACTTAAGCTGCAGTAAGAACTTTCATTGACATATCTATATGTAGATTACCATATGAAGTTTTACAGCTAGTCACTCCAATGAACTAGTTCCCTTAACTAGCATTCATGTTTATCTCCGGACATCCCAATGTCACCAGCCAGTGAGAATCAGCTAATTAGAGAATAACCCATGCTAGTCTCAACAGAATTGATAGTGTCCGTATCTGTCAATTCATCGACTAGGGACAATTTCAATACTTCACAATTGCACATGTAGAGATAATCACTAGTTGTGATTTCATCACAAATTCTCTCATGCTGTGAATTATATTGTGGACACTCAGTAAATGAGTTTAAGATCTCAATCAAATACATGAACATGTATACTCAAATAGTGAATATTCATTTATTAAAGTAAATGATTACAATCATAAGGCGATTGCCTTAAGACACTTCTCTCATATTACTAACAACAAGATTATGCTATGTTTAAATATGCCATGAATGTCTTATGAATGATGAAGCATGTAAAGTATTTTACATTATGAATGGGCTTGTACCGGACCGAAGTATGGGTCCAAGGGATGGGCACCTTAAGAACGCCCCGCTTCTGGACTACCGACTATGCTGTCCACGGTTCTGGCACTACCGAAGCTGTGTAACAGGGATGGGCACCTTAAGAATGCCCCGGTTCTGGGACTACCGACTATGCTATCCTTACCCTAGTAGGTCGAGACTAGCTATCTCGTATTTACTTAGGGATGCGCGCACATGATGTATGTATGTGGTACAAGCCGGGGACCCCAATGATGTGATGATTATGTTTAAGTATTTAAAAGTATGATTTTAAAAGTTAAGCATCCTTATGTATATGCATTTGACTCATGCATTCATTCATGCTGTGCATTATGCCATGATAGTAATGTCTTATGCTTATGTTTCATGTCAAGAAATATGCATGAAAGTAAACGATTTATGCTTATGGTTATGTTAAGAGGATGCCCATATGATATGATAGGAAGCATGCCTACGTTTATGTCATGTATCATGCCATGTTAAGAATGTTTACTTATGTTTACGTTTATGTCATGTATCATGACATGTTAAGAATGTTTACTTATGTTTACGTTTATGCCATGTATCATGCCATGCTAAGAATGTCTACTTATATTTACGATTATGCCATGTATCATGTCATGCTAAGAATGTTTACTTATGTTTATGTTCATGCCATGTTAAGTAAAATCTTATGTCCATGTACTATCTAAGAACTAGGTCATGCTAAATGATTTTAGATACTTATGTTCTATGTAGAGCACCAAGTTATGTTAATGTTTCATGTGCTCATGATTAAGTGATGAATGGTTTTAGTGAGTAGGAAAGAGTCTTACTAAGCCTGTGTGCTTATAGTCTTATTTCCTTATACCGCAGATCACGCAAGGGGACAATAAGGAAGCAGCAGGAGGGCAAGAATGCATGTGTGTGGTAGTGACTTAGCCAAGAAAACAATATGTTTACTCGTCTTATGCTAGAACTTTACTTTTGTTACTTATGTGCTTGAATGATGACTTATGTGACTCTATGACATGATGTTAAGTATGACATAATATGATCCTAAGTATGAAGTCAATATGCCAAGTTCCCATGTCATTATGTTAGGAATGGTAGTAGGTGCATGTATGTGTAAGATTAAAGTTATTCCGCTGCCTTATGATGTCTACCTGCCCTACTCATGTTAACGTAACGCCGCTTTATGGAGAAAAAAAAAGCGGGCATTACAGGTTGGTATCAGAGCGGTTGCCATCTCACTACACACATATCAAGCCCTCTTCCTGCCGCTTCCAAGTAAGTACCTCTATGCATACCTTATTTTATTTTATGATTCTAGAATATGCAAGTATGGATGATACCTTATGATTCTAGAATATGCAAGTATGAATGATGCCTTCTGATGGAAAGTACTTTAGGATATGTAACTATGAAAGATACTTTACCTTATTTTTAGGAAATCAAATACTTTAGAGTTGATATGGGGGTAGGAATAACAATAACTTATTTTAGCCATACACTAAGAAGATAGATATACCTCCACAAGTTCTAGACTACAAGTTCTTAATGACCCTGCCTTCGGGAAAAATAATGGCATCCACTCACATGTTGTGTGCTATGCCAGTCGGAATCGCAGAAAGAGAACTCTACTGCGATCTGATAGTACTCGACATGCAGGATAATGATGTTATAATGGGAATGAATTTTCTGAGCAAATACGGTGCTTCTATCGAGTGCCGTAAGCGGAAGGTGATCTTTCGAGCCGAGGCAGATTCTATGTTTGAATTTATTGGAGAGCCAAGGAAAAAGGAACCGGGAAATCCTTATCGACTCTCAAAGCACAGAAGAGGTTAGACAAGGGGTATACTGGATTTCTAGCACATGTGGTTGACGCAAGTCCAGTAAAGGATCAGAAGTTGGAAGACGTCAGGGTTGTATGCGAATACCCAAAGTTATTCCTGGATGAATTAACAAGATCAGCCTGATAGAGACGTGGAATTCGAGATCGAATTGGTTCCTGGTACTAACCCGATCTCCAAGGCACCATACCGTATGGCGCCGGTTGAATTAAAGGGCCTTCAAGAACAGCTACAGGAGTTTCTTGGAGCTAAAAAGGAGACTTACAAGTGCTCCAATTCTTACCCTTCCGGAAAGTAACCAGAGTACTCGACATGTACAGCGACGCCTCTAAACTGGGACTTGGAGCTGTACTTATGCAGAATGGAAAGGTTATTGCCTATGCCTCTAGACAACTCAAGGAACACGAACAGAATTACCCCACTCATGATCTGGAACTGGCCGCGGTGGTTTTCGCTCTTAAGATATGGAGGCATTATCTATACAGAGCGCAGTGTAGGATTTATACATACCACCAGAGTCTGCGATATTTCTTCACTCAGAAAGACCTGAATATGAGACAACGCCGATGGCTCGAGTTGGTGAAGGACTATGACTGTGAGATCCTCTACCATCCAGGGAAGGCAAACAAAGTGGCCGATGCACTCAGCCGGAAGTCAAGTGCCACCTTGATGTCCATATCTAAATTACCCCGACCACTCGAAAGAGAACTTTTGAATTTTGGGGTCGAGGTCATCTTCGGACGACTTTCCACCATGACGCTATCAACCACGCTGTTTGAGGACATATTGGAAAAATAAAATGGTGATCTGAGTCTTCAGAAAATAAAACAAGAAATCCTAGAAGGAAAGGGCGATGGTTTTCATACCTTAGGGATCGTCTATGTATTCCTAATGATCCGGAACTTCGAAGGGAAATACTAGCATAGGCTCATGGAACCCCTTATTCGATGCATCCAGGATCCACCAAAATGTATCAAGATTTGAAGGGGAAGTTTTGGTGGTCCAGTATGAAGAGGGATGTGGCTCAGCATGTTAGTACTTGCAGGACTTGCCAGCAAGTAAAAGCAGAACACCAACGACCTGGAGGAGTTCTGCAGCCACTCGCGATTCGGGAGTGGAAGTGGGAAGATATCTCTATGGACTTTATTTCAGGACTTCCCAGGACTACGAATGGATATGATGCGATTTGGGTAATTGTGGACAGGCTGACGAAGTCTGCTCACTTCCTGGCAATCAAGATGACTGATTCAATGCAGCAACTGGCTCAATTATATGTTAAGGAGATAATCAGACTTCATGGAGTTCCCAAGACCATCATCTCAGATAGGGATGGTCGCTTTACTTCGCACTTTTGGGAGTGTGTTCAGAAGTCTCTTGGCACTAAATTACGATTTAGCACTGCCTTTCACCCTCAGACTGACGGGCAAACTGAACGGGTAAATCAAGTACTAGAAGACATGTTGCGAGCTTGTGCCCTGGATTTCAAAGGAAGTTGGTGTTGATATCTATGCTTAGCGGAATTCGCATACAACAATAGCTACCAAGCTACTATCGGAATGGCACCTTATGAAGCTTTGTACGGGAGGAGATGTAGGTCTCCGATCTGTTCGTACGAAAGTGGTGAAAAGAAGGAAATGGGGCTCACAACGGATGTCATCGACAGTACCACCCGAGCTATACAGAATATTCGACAACGAATAGAAGTTGCTCAGAGGCGACAGAAGAGTTATGCAGATGTCCGGGGTAGACCACTGGAATTTAACGTTGGAGATTTGGTGTTCCTCAAAGTGGCTCCTATGAAAGGGGTGACAAGATTTGGGAAGAAAGGAAAACTAAGTCCCCGTTATGTGGGGCTGTACCTGATTCTGAAAAGAGTCGGTAAGGTGGCATATGAGCTAGGGCTGCCTCCAGAGATGTCGGCTATCCATAACGTATTCCATGTGTCCATGCTTAAAAAGTGTATCCCAAATATGGACCAAGTGATCGAGCCACAGACAGTACAAGTTCGGGAGGACCTAAGTTATGAAAACAGACCTATCCAGATTTTGGATAGGGAAGTCAAAAAGCTAAGGAGTAAGGAGGTACCCTTAGTTAAGGTCATATGGCAAAGTCAACGGTTCGAGAAAGCTACCTAGGAACGCGAGGACGAGATGCGGCGCAAGTACCCGGAGTTATTCTAAGTTCGAGGACGAACTTTTACGAGGTATGGGGATTGTAACGACCCGGAAAATTCTCTTAATATTTTCTTTAAAATATTGAGCATGTCTATATAATTTTCCGAGGGACCTAGAAATATTAATACGAATTTTAGCATAGAAATTGATGTTTTCTCATTTAAATTTGGAAAAATAAGCACTAATGGGCCTTATATGGGCTTTCTAGTACCATGATTATGGGTAAATTTTAGGAAAAAATTAATAGAAATATAAAGGGGTTTTAATGAGAAATATTAACATAATTATGGAGGAATTTTTAAGGAATTTTTGAAATAATAGAAAATAAAATAAAAATAAAATAGAAAAATTAGTGCATGCACCAAGGATTGAACCATGGACCTATTGTACAACCATGCATGCACTAACCAATTCACCTAGCAAGGGAGTGCTATGAGGAAATGAAGTGGATTATGGTTAAGGCTTATGAAAAATGAAGAGACACCATGACTCTTCACTTACCCTCCTTAATGTGTTATAAAGAGGGGGCATGGGAGTTACTTTCTTTCTTCCATCAAGTCCACCTTTCTTCTTCCTCTTCCCTCATTCTAGCCGAAACCCCAAGAGGGGATTCTCCCTTGGAAAAGGCTCACCTAAGGCTCCATCTCCAAGATCCAAGGCTTTTACAAGGGTACAAAGGCTAGGGGTGGTCAAGAAGCAACAAGATCTTCATCCTTCTCCCAAATCTAAGGTCTATAATCAAGATCAACCAAAGTAAGACTCCCTCACCTGTGGTATAATAGTTCCTTTTTGATTTTTAGCATAATACGAAGTTGGTTTTGGGTTTGATGTTAAGAAAACCATGTTTTGGACCCTTATAGTATTCGGCCACCATGGGTTTTTGGGTCCATGATGATGTTAAAAATCTTAATCATGCTTTCTAATGTGTTCTCATGATGTTTAGAGAATAAGTATAATTTTTGGGAATTTTTGGAGTACCCAAAGACCCTTTAGGGTTTGGGACCATTATAAGGACTCCATGGCTAGGGTTGGATTTAACCCTTCAATCATGTATCTTGTGTACCCTTATGATACAAGGGGAGGTCGAAGGGGTTTATGTGAATTTTCACAAGGTCTTATGACCCTAAGGGTTTCGGCCAAGAAGGTTCTAGGGCAAGGAGTTAGGGCTTACCTCAAGTAAGGGCCCTAATGACTCCTATGGTATGGTATGGAAGGTGTTAGATGATTAATTGGAAATTTTATGAATTTATTCATGCACCCATGGCTCTTACATGTTTCAGCCAACCCTATAAAAATAGGGCTAAATGTTAGGGTAAACCCTAATCATGAGCCCTAATGGCTCCTTATGGCCTTAGATGTACTGTATGGTTGTTTCTTTTTCCTTATGCTACCTTACATGTCATGGAATGATGGAATCCCTCCCTTGTAGGTTTCGGCCAAGCATGGTCACTAGGGTTTGGGTGGAGTTAGGTTTGAAGAATGATGGTTTATGCTTTATTATGAAGTATATATAAAGGTTCAAGCATGTGGTAGAAATTAAGTTACCTATAACCCTAACCTTAAGCACCATGTTTCATGTGTGTATGTTTGGATGCCATGTTTAATAGGGTTTATTTATGAATGTCTTATGTTCTATGCCATGTACTTGGATAATAGGTAGCATGTTTATGGAAGTCCTAACTATGCAAGCTTGAGATAGATACCATGCTTATGTATGAAATGCAATGCTTACCTTATGTATCATGATCATGCATGCCCTATGGATTAGGATAAGGGTCTATGTAAACATGTCATGTTCAATGAATATAATGCAATGCTTACCTTATATGCCATGATCATGCAAGCACTAGGAATAAGAATGATGTTTTAGGTAAGCATGCCATGTTTTATGAATGAAGATGCATATCATGTTTATGAATAATGATGCATGCCATGTTTTATGAATGATGATGCATGCCATGTTTTATGAAAGAAGATGCATGCCATGTTTATGAATGAAGATAATGCTCATGCCTTCCAGGCATCATGATGCTATACATTAAGTATGAACAATGAAAAGACAAACATGTTTTAAGTCATGCTTCATGTAAGAAGATTATGCTATGTTTAAATATGCAATGAATGTCTTATGATTGATGAAGCATGTAAAGTATTTTACTTTATGAATGGTCTTGTACCGGACCGAAGTATGGGTCCATGGGATGGGCACCTTAAGAACGCCCCGGTTCTGGACTACCGACTATGCTGTCCACGATTCTGACACTACCGAAGCTGTGCAACAGGGATGGGCACCTTAAGAACGCCCCGGTTCTGGGACTACCGACTATGCTCTCCTTACCCTAGTAGGTCGAGACTAGCTACCTCGTATTTACTTAGGGATGCGCGCACATGATGTATGTATGTGGTACAAGTCGGGGACCCCAATGATGTGATGATTATGTTTAAGTATTTAAAAGTATGATTTTAAAAGTTAAGCATCCTTATGTATATGCATTTGACTCATGCATTCATTCATGTTGTGCATTATGCCATGATAGCAATGTCTTATGCTTATGTTTTATGTCAAGAAATATGCATGATAGTAAACGATTTATGCTTATGGTTATGTTAAGAGGATGCCCATATAATATGATAGGAAGCATGCCTACGTTTATGACATGTATCATGTCATGTTAAGAATGTTTACTTATGTTTACGTTTTTGCCATGTATCATGCCATGTTAAGAATGATTACTTATGTTTACGTTTTTGCCATGTATCATGTCATGCTAAGAATGTCTACTTATGTTTACGATTATGCCATGTATCATGTCATGCTAAGAATGTTTACTTATGTTTATGTTCATACCATGTTAAGTGAAATCTTATGTCCATGTACTATGTAAGAACTAAGTCATGCTAAATGATTTTAGATACTTATGTTCTATGTAGAGTACCAAGTTATGTTAATGTTTCATGTGCTCATGATTAAGTGATGAATGGTTTTAGTGAGTAGGAAAGAGTCTTACTAAGCCTGTGTGCTTATAGTCTTATTTCCTTATACCGCAGATCACGCAAGGGGACAATAAGGAAGCAGTAGGAGGGCAAGAATGCATGTGTGTGGTAGTGACTTGGCCAAGAAAATAATATGTTTACTCGTCTTATGCTAGAACTTTACTTTTGTTACTTATGTGCTTGAATGATGACTTATGTGACTCTATGACAGGATGTTAAGTATGACATGATATGATCCTAAGTATGAAGTCAATATGCCAAGTTCCCATGTCATTATGTTAGGAATGGTAGTAGGTGCATGTATGTGTAAGATTAAAGTTATTCCGCTGCCTTTTGATGTCTACCTGCCCTACTCATGTTAACGTAACGCCGCTTTATGGAAAAAAAAAGCGGGCGTTACATTAAGCTGGTCCGACTGACCCGGAACTACTACAAGAAATTGAAGAACCAAACCAACAGAAGAAAAGCCAGCCGAAGAAAGGATGAACCAGCTGAACCCTCAAATGAAAAGAACAAGCCCAACGTTACCTGTTACGAGTGCAAGAAGAAGGGCCACTATAAGACCGAATGCCCCAACCTGAAGGAAACAAAGAAGATGAGGAAGAAGAAGGCACTCCAAGCAATGTGGGACGAGTCCTCCGAAGAAGAAGAAGAGGTCCCACAGTCGAACCTGCTCGCACTAACCGCGTCAGAAGAAATCGAGACCGAGTCAAAATCGGAACAGGATGACGATAGACTGACATTTTCAGAAGACGGTGAAATCAAGGTAAGTGGTTTTTCTAGAAGTCAGTTAAATGAGTTAATTTCTTATCTTTCTCTAGATTTGGCGAAAGCTAAACTCCGAGTCGAATCCCTCCGACAGGAAGTAAAACTCCTGAAAGAGGGAGCTGACTCTAGATCCTTAACTGAGAAGGTTCAAGAAGGAATCTCTATTCAAGTTGAAAAACTTGAGAAAGAGAATTCCTCGCTGAAAACTCAGGTTAAGGACCTTAGATCAGCTTTAGAACGATTCACTTCTGGTTCCAAGGGTCTTGACATGATTCTTGGAAAACAAAAATCAGTTCTAAATCGATCCGGACTAGGCTATAGAACCAAATCTAGATAAAGATCCTACTATGCTGTACTGAATCAGTCCAGAAATAAAATTCAGGCATGGGTACCTAAACTGTACCTGAAAAAACAAACTGAATCAAATCAGTATTGGATCCCCAAGGACAAGATTCACATCTTGCCGAACCAGTATCGTGACTTTAGTCCAGGGGGAGCCAAATTAAAAACAATATTTATTGTTAGATAAAATTCAATCTTTGTTTGCAAATTGTATGATTGCTTGTTTATTTAATTTCTGCAATTTACCATGTTTAGATTAAGGAATGGTTAGTTTATGGACTGAACCAACTTAACTAAAATTTGAACAACATAGTATTGGGTGGCGGTGAGATGATAGTACGTTAGGGAAGCCAATTCTAATAAGGTCAAGTATACTCTACTTGGTCTCTTTAGACTGGTGAAACTAGCCGAAGCTACCGATCCAAGACTCAAATTAGTTAGACCAGAATTTCTCAAAGAATAATTTTGAAAATGAAATTTCATTGAAAGGCTTTGTCAAGGAAAGGGTTGATGATCCAATAAGGCTACGGCCAAAGAAGGCCTAGTGCCTCGCCAAGACCAGGAAGCCGATCTTTGAAATTCAAATTCAATTTAGTCTCTGTCAAATTCGAATCTAACACAAATTTTCAGTTGATTGTAGATTCAAACATTTTTTTCAAACTCATAAATTCAATTGTTTTCAAAATTAATTTAAGTTTTTCAAAATAAATCATAATTTTTCAAAATAATACTATTACCTACGAAAACCTGTCTCACAAAACCTGCAAGGCTAACGTGATTGATAATCCTAGATTTGGGTGAGACAGACTAGGTTGTGAAAATCAATTTAGGCTATTCATGATTCTAATTGGATCCAAATCAACAAAACTCTTTATGTGTAGGAACATAATGATTTGGACCAATGGATGTTGGATAGCGGTTGCTCCAGACACATGACTGGAGATAAATTGAAATTCACCAAACTCAAGTTCAAGAACCTAGGCTCAGTGGCATTTGGCAACAATGCTACACTCAAGGTAATTGGGTCAGGTAATATTGAACTTGAATCTGACTTTGTCATTAAGAAAGTGCTTTTGGTTGAAAATTTCAATTTTAACTTGCTTAGCATAAGTCAGTTGTGTGATTCTGGTTATGTAGTTACCTTCAACAATTCTAACTGCCTGATTAGAAACCTACAAGACTCTGAAATCATGCTTAAGGGCACTAGGAAAAATAATGTTTACACTATAAACCTAGCCCTAGTACCTAAATGTATGTTAACTCAGTTAGAACAATCAAACCTCTGGCATAGGAGACTAGGTCACACTAATCTGAGAATTATTTCAAAAATCACCCAACTTGGCTTAATTAAAGGTATCCCCAAAATTAAAAATCATGAAAACTTAATATGTGAATCATGTAATCAAGGCAAACAAATAAGGTCTAATCACAAATTAATCCGATCTGATCTAACTCAAACCACACTTGAGCTCCTGCACCTTAACCTATTTGATTCATATGGAGTCAAATCACTAAGCGGGAACCGATACTGCTTAGTAATAGTTGATGATTACTCTAGACTTACCTGGGTTAGGTTTCTAAAGACCAAAGATGAAATCCTAAACCTATTTAATGAATTCTATAAGTTAATTGAAAATCAAAACGATACTAAAATCAAAAGACTTAGGAGTGACCACGGGGGAGAATTTGAAAATCAACGATTCGAGGAATTTGTAAGGTAAATGGGTATATACATGAATGTTTGTGTCCTAGAACCCCCTAGCAAAATGGCATAGTCGAAAGGAGAAATAGAACCCTATAGGAAGCCGCTAGGGCTATGCTCAATGAATTCAATTTAGCTAACCAATATTGGGCAGAAGCAATTAGTACGGCTTGCTACATCCAAAATAGGGTCCTGATTAACAAGCGACACAACAAAACACCCTATGAATTATACTACCATAGACTTCCAAATCTACACTACCTAAGAGTCTTTGGATGCAAAGTCCATATCCTAAACACCAAAGACTATCTAGGAAAATTCCAGTCTAAGTCAACCCCAAGCATCTTCCTAGGATATTCAACCTCAAGTAGAGCCTATAGGGTTTACAACAAACAAACTAAGAAAATTGAAGAAACAACAAACTTAATATTTGATGAAGAAATCAACTCAACATTTGATGATCCAGACCTAACTTCATCAAATACTGATCAAGAAGATAATGAACAAACTGTTGAACCTTTAATTGAACCATTGAATGAACTAACTATTGACCCAACTTCTGAGTCAATTGAACCAAATATTGAACCAAACATTGAACCAAATAGTGAACCAAATCGACCAGCCGGACCTGAGGCTGAACCAAGAAAAACCAGGAAACCCAGACTTAGTCACCCAACTGATCAAATTGTGGGTGATCCAACATTAGGAGTCAGAACTAGGTCTTCCTATAGAAACCTTAGTCAAATAGCCATGATTTCAAAAATTGAACCTAAGACTATAGAAGAAGCCCTACCTGATCCTGATTGGATCATAGCTATGCAAGAAGAGTTAGCCCAATTCAAAAGAAACCAAGTCTGCGAATTAGTACCTAAATCTGAGGGCAAATCCGTCATTGACACTAATTGGGTTTTTAGGAATAAGTTAAATAATCAAGGAGAAATAGTCAGAAATAAAGCCCGCTTAGTAGCGAAAGGATTCAGTCAAGTAGAAGGGTTAGATTATGACGAAACCTATTCCCCAGTAGCTAGACTTGAGTCCATTAGGATGTTATTAGCCTTTGCATCCCATAAAGGATTCAAACTATACCAAATGGATGTAAAATCAGCCTTTCTAAATGGATTCATTAAGGAAGAAGTCTATGTAGGACAACCCCCTGGTTTTGAAGACTTAGAAAGACCTGACCATGTTTACAAACTTACCAAAGCACTTTATGGACTAAAACAAGCACATAGGGCCTGGTATGAATGCTTATCCACTTACCTAATTTCTAAAGAATTTAAACAAGGACAAATCGATTCAACCCTATTTATTAAAACTTTAGAAAATAAATCTTTATTGCCCAAATCTACGTCGATGACATAATCTTTGGGTCTACCAACTCTAATTTTCTAAAAGAATTCGTGAAAATAATGGAAAATGAATTTGAAATGAGCTTAGTTGGTGAGCTCAACTTTTTCCTAGGGTTACAAATCAAACAAACTAAGGATGGAAACTAAGTCCATCAATCCAAATATGCTAAAGAGTTAATTAAGAAATTTAAAATGGATAACTCTAAAAGCATAAGAACCCCCATGGACACAAATGTAAAAATAGATAGTGACCCTGATGGTAAACCAGTAGACCCCAAACTCTATAGAAGTATGATAGGAAGTCTACTATACCTTACAACAAGTAGACCTGATATCCTTTTTGCTATAGGAATGTGTGCTAGATACCAAACCTGTGCTAAGGAGACTGTAACACCCCAATTTTTCCCATATGTAATGTTATGAATTCATGAAACATTATTATGAAATGTCATGATGGGCTTGACTTAATGGGCTTTGATGTGGATTAGTGCAAAATGTGATAAAAAGAAAGTGTAGAAAGGAGGAAGCAAGGATCGAACCTTGAACCTCCTAGTTACACTAACCATATCTTAACCAATGCACCAAGAGTGTTTCATGTTGAGAGAATAAGAAACGTGCTAGTTAAAGCTAGGGAAGTGAAGAGACATGTCCCTTCATGAGAATAGTATAAATAAGAGAGGGAGAGGGAGGAATAACTTCCATTCTTCTTCTTCCCCACTCTCCCCACCGAAATCTAGAAGCTCTTTCTCCCTTTTCATTTTCGAAAATACACCCTAGGGTTCTAACCCTAGGGAATTGGAAGGAAGAAGACCCCATCCAAGGATCTTGCCCTCTACTAGGGCCAAGGGTCCTAGAGAAGTTCTAGCAAGGGGAACTCTCACCCCTCCTTCAACCAAGGGTACCCTAAGGATTTAGAGAAGGTGAATTTCAAGCGAAAGGATGTAAGTATCCCCTCGCCTGCAGTGTAATTGTTGTGCATGATTCCTTCTCCTTTTCATTTTCGAAAATGGGAGTTTTTCCCTTGTGTAAGTTTCGGCCACCACCAAGGGGGAGACCTTGGCTACTCCTTGATGCATGAGGAGACCCCTTGGGACTTAGGGTATAGACATATGTTGTTTCCCTTCATGTCGTGATGACAAAAACTAGGGTTGAACACCCTATATGTTTCGACCAAGGCATGAAAATTAGGGTTTAGGGTTGTATGATTATCCTATGATGTATCCATGCTTAGTGTATTGTGTGATAGTGTAGACAAGGTGTTTGTATAAATGTTTGGTTACAAAAACCCAACTTTTTCCCTACCCTACACTTTCGGCCAACCCTAGAAGAATTAGGGTTTAGGGTTGCATGATTTTCCTATGATGTATTCTATGCTTAATATGTTGCATGATATGTATGTGAGGTGTTTGTGTAAATGTTTGTGTGAATGTTTGATTTCAAAAACTCTAATTCCCCTTACCCTACACTATTCGGCCAACATGAATAGGTTAGGGTTTGTGAAGGTTAAACTACCCTATGAGATATGTTTATGTTTAGTAAGATGATATGCATATGCATGTGATGTTTAAATGTAATGCTTGATTGGAAAACTTAACTTTCCTTAGCATGTAACTTTCGGTCATGCATGAAACATTAGGGTTGTGAAGGTTGATTACCCTATGATGTATGCTATACTTAGTATGATACATGATGTATATATATGTGATGCTTGTATGGGGTGTTTGATGTCAAAAACCTAACTTACCCCTACCCTATGACTTTCGGCCAAACCCTAGTTTTAGGGTTGGGAAGAATTAAATTAATCCATGAAGCATGCTACCACTTCCTATGATATGAATATGATTTATGTGACCAATCTTGTCATATATAAAGTATGTTTAAGTGGTTGAAATATGATGTATGTATGAGCATGTCTTATAGCCCATGGGGCACCCTTATGAATTGCATGTGATGTGTATGTTAATATGCTTGAAAGGATACTCCACTAAGTATGGGATCAAGAGCACCCCTTATGTTGTGTGGTGTGTCCCTATGGGATCATGAGCACCCTTGAAGAGTGGTGTGTCCCTTGAGAGTGGATTGGGAGTACTCCTTAGCATATATGTAAAAGCATGATAAGTATTTTACTTTGAAAGTTGTGTACCCGACTCGGAAGGGGGTCGTTAAACAAATCCGGGGTACATGTTAACTGAAGGTCATGGCTCCGGTAGGACGGAAGGGTCCTGCTCTAATGGGTTGGTGGTTCGCTACCCCAATTCATTAGGGAACGCGCTTGATGTGGTACACAACTGGGCCCCTATATGATGTTAAAGTATTTTTAAGTAATACCTTTATGGAATTGTTTTGAAAACATTTATTATATGTGAAGGGTATGCTTAAGATACTTTATACTGCTTGCTTAGAAACTTTGATGTTTAGTATGCTATGATAAACTCATGCTTATGATTCATTATGTGTACATGTTGTATTCTTCCGTATGGATTTTGCGAGTAGGACAGGATCCTTACTAAGCATTTGTGCTTACTAGTTTATGTGTTGTCTTATGCTGCAGATAAGGGTAAGGGACACTTAAACTAAAGGAAGAGGCAGGAGGGCTGAAGATGTGTGGGGTGGTGGCTCGGGAAAGGAAGATTCTTATATCTACTTTACTATGCTTATGTTGATGTTTCCTTGATAATGAATGTTAGTGATTAGGGTTGATACTCTTGAATGTTAGTGATTACACTTGGATTACTCTTATACTCGATTATGTTTGATTATGTTGTGAGTTGAACTACTTGTGAACCTATCATGTTATAGGATAACTCTTGATTAAGATATTTCACATAATGTTCTAGACTTCCTTTAGACTCAATCTTATGAACTGTTATTATGCATGGAAACCTATAACTATGCTTCTAAATGATGTTCTAGGATGTGATTTCATGATGCCTTGCAATGGAATGTATAACCTCACTATCATGATTTATGTGTTACTGAACTTGCTATGCACCTACAATGTTCTAATCATTAAAGCATGATATCTGATTGGCATGCACTGACTAGTATGCTTAGCACTTGTAAATAACACTTGATAGTTTTAAACAAGCATGCTCAGTACTTAGTCCTTGCATTTTTGTTTTTATTTATTTTATGTTAAAATTATATAATTGATTGTACGTAACCCCGTCCCGAGAGTAGATATAAGGGCGGGCGTTACAGAGACGCACTTAGCAGCCCTAAAAAGAATACTAAGATATGTTAAGGACACCCTAAATGTAGGGATTTGGTATCCTAGGACCTCAACCTTTGACTTGTCAGGATACTCGGATTCTGACTACGCTGGTTGTAAATTAGATAGAAAGAGCACAAGTGGAAGTTGCCAACTGTTAGGAAATAGTCTAGTAAGTTGGTGTAGCAGAAAACAACACTGTGTAGCTCTATCCACAACTGAAGTTGAGTATGTTGCCTTAGGAGAGTGTGTAGCACAACTTTTATGGATGATGCACACTCTTAAGGACTTCCAGCTCAACTATACCCAAACTCAGGTTTTCATTGACAACATAAGCTCAATTAATCTAACTAAGAACCCAATCCAACATTCCAGAACTAAACACATAGAAGTGAAATACCACTTTGTAAGAGATCATGTAGCCAGAGGTGAAATAGTCCTTAAGCATGTAGACTCTAAATCTAACTTAGCTGACATATTCACTAAACCCCTACCTGAGTCTGAGTTCAGCTCACTAAGAAGGCAGTTAGGATTATGCTCAGTAGAATAGGCTTACTCTATTTTTTGGTTTTCTTACTGCTTTATTTGATTTGAAAAATCAATTTTTAAAACTGTTTATTTGCTTTCAAAATAAGCTTTTACTTAGTTTTGAAAAGTTTTTAAAAAATTTTTTAGTTTGATTTTAAAAACTACCCCTTCAAAACTAGGGCTTTTTCGTAAATGGACATAGCCTAGGCCCTAACCCTAGAACTGCATGCACCTATAGATTTAGAAGCCAGCATCTCACAAGCACCTTAGGGTACTTTTGATTGATAACCTAGAATGGGTTGAGATGCTTAGGTCTTTGCCTTAATTCAAGATGTAGATCAGTGCATCTGCAGTAATTGGGGCACTAAATACAACTTACACAGTAATCAAGTTAAGTGTCAAGTTTAGAAACTCTAACTTGAACAGAACACTTAACTTGACTAACCCCAGCGAAAACTACTGTTTATAACAGTTAGTAAGTAGCTAATTGAGTTAGACAGGACCCTAAAAGAGAAAATTGAAATTGATTTGGTTTAGTTCATATCCTGTATTGGTTTTAATACAGCAAATTATGCAGTTTATTTTTTATGCTATTATGCAACCTTTTTTTTGCTACATTTCTGTATTTTTGATATATGGCAAAGGGGGAGAGATAGGAAAGGAGAGAAGCTTTAAAATTTTTTTCAAAAATTCAAAACCTTATCCTTTATTCAAAAAATACTTAATCTATCTGTTTTTCAAAAGTACTTAATATATTTTCAAAAAGTACTAAGCTTTTATTCAAAGTTTTTAAATAAACTTAAGCTCCTTTTTATAATATTTTTAACTTAAGTTTTCAAAAATCTCTTAAATACTCAAAACTTAGTTTTCAAAAATCTGTTAAGTACTTAAAACATAAGTTTTCAAAATCTTCTTAGTACTTAAACATAAGTTTTCAAAATTTTCCTAAGCATTTAACTTAAGTTTTCAAAATTTTCCTATAAGTATAAATTTTCCAAAGTGCACAACCAAAATTGTTTTGGAAAATATGTCTTTAATGTTTCTGTTGAAAATTGTTCTAAGTATTTGAAAAATTAAATCCATCTTTAGACTTAGAACTTTTTCAAAACCCCACGAACTTTTGAAAAATCTAGGGGGAGATTCCTTCCAGGGGAGGAAACAAAATTTCATTTTATATGTTCTGATTAACTTACCTTTTTGAACCAGGGTTGCCATAAATCAAAAAGGGGGAGATTGTTGGTGCAGAAAGCACCCAAGTCGAACCTGTGTTTTGATAAATGGCAAAGGGTTCAAAAGTTAAGTCTTATTTGTTATCTAACATGCTGCTTGAGTGTGCAGATTGAAGTCCTAGCAAGGGAATGCTAGGCACCTAGCAAAGGATTGCTAGGCATTGAAACCCTAAGTCCTGGCGAAGGACAGCTGGGCACCTGGCGAAGGGCTGCCAGGATCCAAAGCCCTAGCGAAGGACTGCTAGGCACCTGGCGAGGGACTGCCAGGATCCAAAGCCCTAGCGAAGGATTGCTAGGCACCTGGCGAAGGACTGCCAGGATCCAAAGACCTAGCGAATGACTGCTAGGCACCAGGCGAAGGACAGCTTGGTACTGAAGACTGGCGAAGGACAGCTAGGCACCTGGCGAAGGACTGCTGGGCAAAAGTCCAACTGGAGGAGCCGGTTGGCAACAGGTAAATTCTCATGAGAGGAGTAGGTGAGGACGCGTTCCCCGTCTAGGGAATAGTAGGTGTCGGTTCGACCTATGGTTCCATTTTGGAGACCCAAAGTCAGAACCAAGACAGCTAAGGCTGTATAAAACTAACATATTATTGGTTTATGTTGCTTTGGACTAACCCTAGATGCAGGACCGAAGGAACGAGCGTCTACAGCTCAAAGAGCCTCAAAGGAGTGAGGCAGCAACTGAGTAGGGTGCCCGGAGTGTCCCGGGCGCCCCCAAGGTGAATACAGAATAGATGAAGCAAAAGAAGTGCTTCGGCAGCTCATGGGCGGGGCACCCCCGTGCTCCCGGGCGCCCCCAGTGTCCAAGTGTTGGGACCGGGTGCATGTTGACAAGGATACGGGTTCGTAATATTTTAAAATTTTACGTGCAGCGGAAGAATTAACATAAAATAATTTCATAAACTATTTTAACCACGTATCTAGCATGCGACCTTATGATGTGTGGATGTAATCATAAATTAAAACATTGCGGAAAAGTAAACTAATTTACTTTGTACCTCGCGTAACTCGAAGAAAAGGGACGATATCCAACCGTAGCGTCCCTTGGAAGCTTCGCCTCTATTCGCGTCCACGCCGAGTTCTCTTCGGGATGACTTCGCAAAGTCACGAGTTTTGTGCCGACGAGAACTACTAGATTCTCTAAAGGCACAACTAGAAGAACAAGAGAAAAGAATGGAAACTAACCAACAAGAAACGGAATCTAAATTCCGGGAAGAGAGGAGTTGCGATCCGCTTCTTCTTCTTCTTGTTTGGCTCCTTCTTGGCGATCCTTGCTCACGCCAACCCTTGGAAGGTGAGGTTGCGCCGGCCCTAGGTTGGACAAGGGGTGCCGGCCCTAAGAGAGGCAAGGGGCGCCGGTCCTAGGAGGGAAGGAGGAGGAGAAGAGAATAAGAGAGAGAGAGGGAGAGAATCAATCTCTTGATTACTCTATTGATTGGAATTCAAGGCTTGCCTTTGGTTCCTTTATATAGTAGCCTCTCCCTTGCCAAGTCTCTCTTTTAACGGAATTAGTTTTCATAAGAAATTTATCTTATAAATTCTCTTATGAATTATTCCGTTTAAACCAAGTTTTATTATAACTAACTTTATAATAAAACAAATTCATCTCTCCTTTAATTATGGAATAAATTTTACAAAAAATTTATAAACTTTCTTTTTATGAAAAAATCAATTCATAATTGATTTTATAAAATTAAAATAAATCATTCCATGGATCATTTTAATTTCCATAAAAGAATAAATTTCTATAAATTTATTTATATAAATTTCTCTACACAAATTTATTTATCCATAATTTATAAAACAAATCGCGCTAGATTTATTTTATTAATTAAACAAAATAAATTGGTTTCTTCCCCTTGTTGTGGCCGGACCAAACCAAAGGGATTTAACACCCTCTTTGGCCGGCCAAACCAAACCGAACCGATCGCGAATTAAACTCATTTAATTCGCCCGATAAGCCTTCAAAAGACTTAGTCATTTTAAGTTTCCGTTGCGCCTCTGATTAACTCAGATTCGACTTATTTCTCTTGATTGGAAAATCCAATTTTCAACTCGTTTTAAATCCCTCGGATTACTCGTAGTGCGTGTGACTAAATAGGCTATCGATTTATGTTGGCCGTCTATAATCAACTAATTATAGAACGATCATGAGTGGCACCTAGTAGTACATCATGACCCCCAATTAATCGAAAGATCAACGGTTTGACCTCAGAAGTAATTCTGAAACCCTTCAGCAGCTCTAATGAATCGTGCCCCATTCCCTTCACCATCTTATACCCACTTGGTTCAGGACACGGTCTATTTGTGTCAGTCCCCACTAGGCTGACTACGACACACCTAGCCCAAGTAGTGTCTTTCTCGTCCTTTGGATTTCTAATTACTCTCATGTATTTAAGAGACTCGCACTCTAAACATGATATGCTCTGGCCAGAGGCTTTGAGTAACAATCCGACGATAGGCCTAGGTATACATCTCCTCGCAAGGAGTGGTGAATCCTTTGTAGGCTGCTCAAACATCTTCGGGCACTTCGGCTTATACCCAATCATCCTGGGTCCACACCTCCTAGGAGATGCTTGCTTAAGATGTTAAAGTATAAGTCTCCATGACCAAGATGACTTGAACACCGCAAGTCAAAGGAACATCGCACTTAAGTTGCAGTAAGAACTTCATTGACATATCTATATAGATTACCATATGAAGTTTTACAACTAGTCACTCCAATGAACTAGTTCCCTTAACTAGCATCCATGTTTATCTCCGGACATCCCAATGTCACCAGCTAGTGAGAATCAGCTGATTAGAGAATAACCCATGCTAGTCTCAACAGAATTGATAATGTCTGTTTTTATCAATTCATCGACTAGGGATATTTTCAATACTTCACAATTGCATATTTAGAGATAATCACTAGTTGTGATCCCATCACAAATTCTCTTATGCTGTGAATTGTATTACGGACACTCAGTAGATGAGTTTAAGATCCCAATCAAATACACAAACATGTATACTCAAATAGTGAATTATCATTTATTAAAATGAATATTTACAATCATAAGGCGATTGCCTTAGGACACTTCTCTCATATCACTAACAAACTCCCACTTGGCCTAATGCCAATCGCTACGGTATCCAATACCACAGGCTCTAACATGACCCTCAAACTTGTTCTGAGGCAAGGCCTTAGTTAAAGGATCCGCTAAATTCCTTTCAGTGGGAATTTTCTCAATTTGTATGTCATTCCTACTTATAATCTCTCTGATCAGATGATAGCGGCGAAGCGCGTGTTTGGATCGCTGATGAGACCTTGGTTCCTTTGCTTGTGCAATAGCTCCATTGTTGTCGCAGTAAACCGGCACTGCTTCATCAATGGTTGGAACCACGCCAAGTTCGGAGACAAACTTCTTGATCCAGACTGCTTCTTTTGCTGCTTCCGAAGCTGCGATATATTCCGCTTCCGTGGTAGAATCCGCTACGTTGTCTTGTTTGGAACTTTTCCAACTTACTGCGCCTCCATTCAAAGTAAATACGTATCCAGACTGAGATTTCGAGTCATCCTTATCTGTCTGGAAACTGGCATCCGTATACCCACGTATTACCATATCTCCTTCTCCATATATTAGGAACACATCCTTAGTTCTTCTTAAGTACTTAAGGATTGTCTTGACAGTCGCCCAATGATCGATTCCTGGATCTGACTGGTATCTGCTTGTGACGCTCAAAGCATACGATACATCGGGACTTGTACATAACATAGCATACATGATAGATCCTATCGCGGATGCATAAGGAATCTTATTCATGCAAATCCTCTCGTCTTCTGTGCGCGGACACATAGACTTTGAAAGGTTGATCCCATGCCTGATGGGAAGGTAACCTTTCTTGGATTCCGACATGCTAAACCTTTTTAGCACTCGGTCTATATACGTAGACTGCGAAAGACCAAGCAACCGTTTTGATCTATCTCTATAGATTCAAATCCCAAGGATATAGGTTGCTTCTCCCAGGTCTTTCATGGAGAAAGTTTTGGACAACCAAATTTTAACTGTCTGTAAAACTGATATATCGTTTCCTATAAGCAATATGTCATCGACATATAGCACTAGGAATACGACTGCACTCCCACTAACCTTCTTGTACACACAAGGTTCGTCAGGATTTTGTGAGAAATCAAACTCTTTGATTGTCTCATCAAAACGGATGTTCCAGCTCCTGGATGCTCGCTTCAGTCCATATATGGATCGTCGAAGCTTGCATACTTTGGTTTTATCAACCGATGTGAAACCTTCAGGTTGTATCATGTATACATCCTCAAGCAGGTTTCCATTAAGGAAAGCTGTTTTCAAATCCATTTGCCATATCTCATAATCATAATGAGCTGCTATGGCTAGGAGCATCCGAATGGATTTAAGCATAGCTACTGGCGAATAGGTTTCGTCATAATCAATTTCTTGTTTTTGACGATATCCTTTTGCCACTAATCTAGCCTTAAAGGTAACTACATTACCTTCCATGTCAGTTTTCTTCTTGAAAACCCACTTGCACCCTATGGGCTTAATCCCTTCAGGTGGGTTAACCAAGTCCCATACTTGATTTTCGTACATGGAATCCATTTCCGACTTCATGGCTTCAAGCCATTTGTCCCTTTCTGAACATTTCAGAACATCTTCATAACTGATAGGTTCGTCATCGCTTATGAGTAACACGTCATTCGATTCGCTTATGAGAAATCCGTATCTCTCTGGAATATTGCGTGTCCTATCAGACCTACGAAGAGGTGGTGTCGTTTTAGGTTGAACTGATAGCTCATCATTATGAGGTATTGGTTGTGGGTCTAGACTAGGTGTCTCTGTAATGTCTATTGGAGTTTCTTGAATTTCATCAAGTTCAATGCCACTCCCACTGTTTTCTTGTAAAAGAAATTCTTTTTCCAGAAATACAGCATGCCTTGAAACAAACACCTTTTGTTCCAAGGGATGATAGAATTGGTAACCCTTCGTTTCCTTAGGGTATCCAATAAATAGACATTTATTAGACTTAGCATCCAATTTTTCTGATACAGTCCGCTTCACATAAGCGGGACAACCCCATATCTTAAGGTGAGTTAAGTGGGGTTTCTTACTATTCCATGTCTCATATGGAGTAGTAGAGACTACCTTGGTCGGGACTCTGTTTAGCAAGTAAACAGCTGTCTTAAGTGCATATCCCCAAAAGGATTTTGGAAGAGTTGCATGATTCATCATCGACCTAACCATGTCCATCAAGGTTCGGTTGCGCCTCTCAGATACACCATTATGCTGTGGTGTATATAGCGGAGTCCATTGGGACAATATCCCATTGTCCCTAAGATAATCTTGAAACTCTTGACTTAAGTATTCACCACCTTGATCGGATCGAAGTATCTTAATACTTTTGCCAAGCTGTTTCTCTACTTCATTTCTGAACTATTTGAATTTCTCAAAAGCTTCAGATTTGTGTTTCATCAAGAACACATACCCGAATCGTGAATGATCATCGATAAAGGTGATGAAATAGCTATAGCCTCCTTGTGCAAGAGTTGACATTGGTCCACATACATCAGTATGTATTAGACCAAGCAATTCTCCCACTGGATTACCTTTTCCAAAAAAGGGTAATTTGGTCATCTTGCCTTTTAAGCATGATTCGCATGTATCAAATGAACCGGGTTCAAATGATTCTAGAATTCCACATCGGTGTAATTCGGTCATGCGTTTCTTACTTACATGGCCAAGACGCAATGCCAAGTGTAGGAGTCTATTCGATTATCTATTCGAGCACGTTTGTTGCTAACTTCGATATTGAAAACGTCATTGGATAAATCTAACGTGTAGATACCATTGCACAAAGTTCCATTCCCATAAAGAACGCCATTTAAAGTTATGTAACAACAATTGTTACTTAAAGTTAAATGATAACCTTTTTCATTCAAACATGAAATAGATACAATGTTCTTTATTAACGAAGGAATGAAATAACAATTATCCAATTCTAAGACACGTCCAGTGGGGAGCTTTAGCAAATATGTTCCGATGGCAACAGCAGCAATCTTTGCTCCATTTCCAACTCGTAAATTCGCTTCTCCTTTGACGAGTCTTCTTCTATTCCTTAGCCCCTGTATGTCATTACATATATGTGAGCTGCACCCAGTATCAAGTACCCAGGTGTTTGAGGAAATAGAGTGACATTCAATAACGAAGATACTTGAAGAGGATGGGGCATCAGATGCCTTCTCTTTCAAGGACTCAAGATAAACCTTGTAGTTTCTTCTTCCTCTTAGAACCTTTCTTCGAGGAACCAACTAATAGTACCGCCTTTTGATCCTGCTTCACAGAAGGCTCTACAGTCTTCAGCAGGTTGAGCAACTCAGGAAACTGGTCTGGAGTTGCGTTTTCAGGAGGACGGTTGGGAAGTTGATCTTCAAGGACATAAGCAAGCTTCTCTGCCTTGAGGACTTTCCTCAGGTTTCGAAGCCAGTCCATGAAGTTTGGCCCAGTCAGTTTATTGGTGTCCAAAATGGAACGCAAGTTTAGAGAAGACATGATCGAGTGATTAACCTAGAAATACAAATTGAGCTTATGTGAGAAGAATGATAAAGAATGTATCAATATACATTAATTAAAAATCCTATTTATTTTTCAAATTGAATAACCCTTTTTTTTCAATTCGGAAGATTGTAGGAACATCTCCAAATAGGTTGATATCCAACCATAGATAAGAACAACCATGGCTTTGGCCATCAAGTTATTCTTAGCTATGATGGTAGGTAATTATACCGATTACATATCACATATATGTAACTATCACTTTATGCTATCAACTAATTGAATGTTTGCATAAATCATTGGGTTGTTAACTCATTAACAAGTATGCAACATTATACATAGCACCCAACTGCACCTCTCTTTACATCGACCTTGGCTGTGGCACAACAAATCGATGCTCCAAGCTTAAGGCTGACCCATTAATCAAGAAATAGTTTTAATATGGTTGGAGCTCATTCAACCGTTTAGTCAGGCTTGGATGTGTCCAACAACCATAACTAAGGATTGACCTCTGACTCCAACTGTATTAATCATAAACTAATTCCATGGTTTGAACATGTTGAGGTTCAAGCTGGGCATGGATGTGTCCATCAACCCAAACAAGAAACAAACTCCGATTCTAACCATATTAATGGAAGGTGTTGGCCTTAATATTTTGTAAGGGGTTTTGGGTCTCATCCTTTCTTTTCTAAGCACATTCATGACATATAATTATGTCATGACTAACGATTTCCTTAATAAAGTATGTATGTGACTTAATTTATCAAGTCTCATGAATTGAATTAGGAACCGGATTTCCTAATTCTAATTTCATACTTTATTGAAGGAATTGTTTTGGGAAACAATTTCCTAAATTGTCATAATCAATTTCGGAAATAATATGTTTAAGACTTTGATTTCTCTAAATCAAATCTTATTAAATTAAGAGACATGAGTCCTTAATTCAACCACATATTATTTTCATGAAAATCTCATTTAAGAAAACTCTATAGGAAACCATTTTCCTAATTAATTTTGGAGACAACAATATATAAGAGCATCACCTCTTAAATCATATTTTATTCATGGATTTAATTAATTACAACAAATCGTTTTCTAAGGGTGGCTCCCCGAGGCTCAGATACCCAAAGAAAAGTAATTTGTCGTAAATCCAATTTGGTCCGCTTCGGAAGCGTAACCAAATTAAACATGACAATTTCATTTAAAATTAGGAAATTAAATTACAACAACTAACTTTAAATTGGACGGCTCCCAGAGGCTCAATCCAAAATAAAGAATTTTGTTGTCAATTTAAAAACCAATTCAAATTTAATTGTCAATTAATTGTCCATAAATTTGTCTAGACATTCTTGAAAGAAAGTGCCCAAAATTGCGAGATTTCATAATAGGTTTTCAGAATAATTGTAAGTTTCTGGTACAAAGAAAACTTACATATTTCCAAAATTAGAAAATTTCTAAAATAGAAAATTTCCAAAATTGGAAAGTTTCCAAAGATGGGAAGTTTTCACAATTATCATAAAATTTCAGAAACTAGGATATTTCAAACGTTTGCGAAATTTCATGAGGATTTCCAAACTTTGAAATTCCTAAATCTAAAATTTATAATAATTGGAAAATTTCCATAATTGAAAATTTTTCCAAAATTGAGATTATGACAAAGTTTTCCGCAAAACAATTATATGATTATGTCGAACACTAACCGGCTCTGATACCACTGTTGGGACCGGGTGCATGTTGACAAGGATACGGGTTCGTAATATTTTAAAATTTTACGTGCAGCGGAAGAATTAGCATAAAATAATTTCATAAATTATTTTAACCACGTATCTAGCATGCGACCTTATGATGTGTGGACGTAATCATAAATTAAAACATTGCGGAAAAGTAAACTAATATACTTTGTACCTCGCGTAACTCGAAGAAAAGGGACGAGATCCAACCGTAGCGTCCCTTGGAAGCTTCGCCTCTATTCGCGTCCACGCCGAGTTCTCTTCGGGATGACTTCGCAAAGTCACGAGTTTTGTTCCGACGAGAACTACTAGATTCTCTAAAGGCACAACTAGAAGAACAAGAGAAAAGAATGGAAACTAACCAACAAGAAACGGAATCTAAATTCTGGGAAGAGAGGAGTTGCGATCCGCTTCTTCTTCTTCTTGTTTGGCTCCTTCTTGGCGATCCTTGCTCACGCCAACCCTTGGAAGGGTGAGGTTGCGCCGGCCCTAGGTTGGACAAGGGGTGCCGGCCCTAAGAGAGGCAAGGGGCGCCGGTCCTAGGAGGGAAGGAGGAGGAGAAGAGAATAAGAGAGAGAGAGGGAGAGAATCAATCTCTTGATTACTCTATTGATTGGAATTCAAGGCTTGCCTTTGGTTCCTTTGTATAGTAGCCCCTCCCTTGCCAAGTCTCTCTTTTAACGGAATTAGTTTTCATAAGAAATTTATCTTATAAATTCTCTTATGAATTATTCCGTTTAAACCATGTTTTATTATAACTAACTTTATAATAAAACAAATTCATCTCTCCTTTAATTATGGAATAAATTTTACAAAAAATTTATAAACTTTCTTTTTATGAAAAAATCAATTCATAATTGATTTTATAAAATTAAAATAAACCATTCCATGGATCATTTTAATTTCCATAAAAGAATAAATTTCTATAAATTTATTTATATAAATTTCTCTACACAAATTTATTTATCCATAATTTATAAAACAAATCGCGCTAGATTTATTTTATTAATTAAACCAAATAAATTGGTTTCTTCCCCTTGTTGTGGCCGGCCAAACCAAAGGGATTTAGCACCCTCTTTGGCCGGCCAAACCAAACCGAACCGATCGCGAATTAAACTCATTTAATTCGCCCGATAAGCCTTCAAAAGACTTAGCCATTTTAAGTTTCCGTTGCGCCTCTGATTAACTCAGATTCGACTTATTTCTCTTGATCGGAAAATCCAATTTTCAACTCGTTTTAAATCCCTCGGATTACTCGTAGTGCGTGTGACTAAATAGGCTTTCGATTTATGTTGGTCGTATATAATCAACTAATTATAGAACGATCATGAGTGGCACCTAGTAGTACATCATGACCCCCAATTAATCGAAAGATCAACGGTTTGACCTCAGAAGTAATTCTGAAACCCTTCAGCAACTCTAATGAATCGTGCCCCATTTCCTTCACCATCTTATACCCACTTGGATCAGGACACGGTCTATTTGTGTCAGTCCCCACTAGGCTGACTACGTCACACCTAGCCCAAGTAGTGTCTTTCTCGTCCTTTGGATTTCTAATTACTCTCATGTATTTAAGAGACTCGCACTCTAAACATGATATGCTCTAGCCAGAGGCTTTGAGTAACAATCCGACGATAGGCCTGGGTATACATCTCCTCGCAAGGAGTGGTGAATCCTTTGTAGGCTGCTCAAACATCTTCGGGCACTTCGGCTTATACCCAATCATCCTGGGTCCACACCTCCTAGGAGATGCTTGCTTAAGATGTTAAAGTATAAGTCTCCATGACCAAGATGACTTGAACACCGCAAGTCAAAGGAACATCGCACTTAAGCTGCAGTAAGAACTTCATTGACATATCTATATAGATTACCATATGAAGTTTTACAGCTAGTCACTCCAATGAACTAGTTCCCTTAACTAGCATCCATGTTTATCTCCGGACATCCCAATGTCACCAGCTAGTGAGAATCAGCTGATTAGAGAATAACCCATGCTAGTCTCAACAGAATTGATAATGTCTGTTTTTATCAATTCATCGACTAGGGATATTTTCAATACTTCACAATTGCATATTTAGAGATAATCACTAGTTGTGATCCCATCACAAATTCTCTTATGCTGTGAATTGTATTACGAACACTCAGTAGATGAGTTTAAGATCCCAATCAAATACACAATCATGTATACTCAAATAGTGAATTATCATTTATTAAAATGAATATTTACAATCATAAGGTGATTGCCTTAGGATACTTCTCTCATATCACTAACACCAAGGCGCCCCGCACTCAAGCCAATGAAGAGGATAAGACGTATCCAGCCGAGAAGCCCGTTGAAGGAGTCAACCAGGGCGCCCCCAGCGTCCCGGGCGCCCCCAGTGTCAAACCTCAGCCCTATTCGAGTGAGATAGAGGCTGACTGAGACAAGCTTGGATCGGGTGACACGTGGGGGGGGGGGGGGGGGCGCCCCCGACGTCCAGGGCACCCCGAAGTGCTATAAATAGCACCCAACGCCAAGGCTTCTCAATAATCAATTCTTCCAACGCTCCTACGCTCTTCTGCTCCCGCGCTCTACTCCGGAAACCTCCCAACTCGAGATACAAGCGCCGACGACATCCCTTCGCTCCGAAAATATAATCTATACCGGACGTCGGTAACGAAGAGCTATTTTTATGTTTACTGTACTACTTTTGTAATATCTCTCTGTAACTGTTTTGCGCACATATAGAATTGTCCGCAGTAAACGGTCAACGACCGTGGGCCTTGGAGTAGGAGCCGACCGCGACTCCAAACCAAGTAAAAGATCTTGTGTTCGCATTTTGTGTTTATTTCTTCCGCTGCGTAATTTCTCTAACTCTAATCCGAACGATTTATGATATTTACCCCCCCCCTCTATCGTTTCTCTCGATCCATCAGGTTCTTAATCATAAAACATAAACATAATGAACATTTAACCTGGCATAGTTCTTAATCAGAAAACATGAACATAATAAACATTGTTATTAATCATAAAACATGACTATAATAAACATGGTTCTTAATCATAAAACATGGACATAATAAACATTTAACATGGCATGGTTCTTAATCATAAAACATAAATATAATAAACATTTATTCACATGAATGCATAACATGAATGGATGCGTGAGTCAAATGCATATAACATATGGATGCTTATTTGGAAATCATACTTATAAATACTTAAATATAATCATCACATCATGGGGGCCCTGGCTTGTAGCACATACATACATCATATGCGCGCATCCCTAAGTAAATACGAGGTAGCTAATCTCGACCTACTAGGGTAAGGACAGCTACGGTAGTCCCAGAACCGTGGGCAGCTTCATCGGTAGTCCAGAACCGTAGACAGCTTCATCGGTAGTCCAGAATCGTGGAAAGCTTCATCGGTAGTCCAGAACCGTGGACCTTACTTAGGTCCGGTACAAGCCCATTCATAAAGTAAAATAGTTTCACATGCTTCTTTCATTCATAGAACATACATGGCATAATTAAAGACATAAACAGGATCCTATTACATGAGCATGGTATAAAGCATACTTAACATTTCATCATTCATACTTAATGCATAACATCATCATTATGCCTCGAAGGTATGAACCTTATCTTCATTCATCATTTTCATTCATAAGACATGACATACATACATAATTATGCCTTAAGGCATAAACATCATCTTAGTTCATAAAGCTTGCATGATCATGGTACACATTTCATACAAAGTACATGTCACTTAGCATACATGACCATAGTATCTATCATAAGCGTGCATGGGTAGGATTCATATGAACATGATACATACTACCTAGGTCCATGGTATTCAACATAGAACATGCATAGGTCTACTTAACCATATAGCTATCATAGGCATTTAACTTAATCATGCGTTATTCTTCACAAAGATAAGGCCTACTTCACAACACTTGCGTTCATGGTATAAGGCTTAAAACATTCATGCATGGACCCTCCTAAAACATGGTATCTAACATAAGCATACAAAAATCATGAAGTATAGTACATAAGGTTATGGTTTTAAGTAACATAACATTCATACCACATGTTTGAACATATATATACATCACAAAAAGCCATAAACAAGTATTCTTGAAACCCTAACTCATCCCAAACCCTAGTTAAAGTGCTTGGCCGAAAGTTGGAAGAAGGGATACCCTATTATTCAAATAACATGTGAGATACCATAAGTGAAGAAGAACCCATACATTACCTACAATGCCATAGGGAAACCATTATAACCCATAGTTGGAGCTAACCCTAATTTCTTAGCCCTAGATTGAGTCTTGGCCGAAACCCTAAGGGCCTACTAGTCCATGGAAAATTCATATAGGTTAAAATCAACCTCCAACACAATACATACAATACCATGAGAAGTCATTAGGACCCTTGATTGGATCTAACTCCTAAGTCCTTGCCCTAAATCATGCCTTGGCCAAAACCCTAGAAGGGAATTAAGTCCATGAAAAGCTCATAAAACTTATGATTTACATTCATTATACCATAGGGGTTCATAGTAACTTGCTTGGAAGATGAGATCTAATCTTAATCCCTAAAAATAAGGAGGTGGCTGAAACTTCAAGGGCCTCTTGGGTGCTACAAAAATTCCACAAATCATAATTCATCCTTTATTAATCATAAGAAAACATTAGGGAGCATAAATGAGGGGTTTTGATGTCATCCCAAACCTACAACATGCTTTGGCCGAAACCTTTGAAAGCCCTAACCATAGTTTTCTCAACATGGTGTCCAAACAAAATCTTATATCATGAAAACAATTTGGAAGCTATTATACCACAAGTGAGGGAGTCTTACCTTGGTTATAACCTTGAATAAAGAAGCAAAAGAAAACCTCCTTGACCTTAGACCACCCCTAGCCCTTGTAGCCTTGTAGGAAGTCCTTAGATCTTGAAGAAGAAGTCTCCTTGTGAAACTTAAGATAAAGTATCGTTCATTGTTACATATCCTAAAATACTTTTCATCATAAAACATCGTTCATACTTGCATATTCCAAAATCATAAAGTATCCTAAAAGTGCTTACTATCATAAAATCTGCAGAAAGGTACTTACTTGGAAGCGGCAGGAAGAGGACTTGATGTGTGTGTAGTGAGATGGTAACTGCTCTGATACCAACCTGTAACGCCCGTTTTTTTTTCATAAAGCGGCGTTACGTTAACATACTTAGGGCATGTAGACATCATAATGCAGCGGAAACCTTTAAACATACACCTACATACACTTACTACCATTCCTAGCATCATAACATGGAAATTGGCATATTAACTTTATACTTAGCATCATATCATGTCATCCTTAGCATCATGTCATACTTAGCATCATGTCATAGAGTCACATTCAAGTACTTAATAGTAAAGGTAAAGTTCTATCGTAAGACGAGCAAACATATGGTCTCTTGGCCAAGTCACTATCACACACATGCTTTAATGCCCTCCTGCTGCTTCCTTACTGTCCCCTTGCGTGATCTGCGGTATAAGAAAATAAGACTATAAGCACACAGACTTAGTAAGACTCTTTCCTACTCACTAAAACCATTCATCATTTAATCATGAGCACATAAGACATTAACATACTTAGTGCTTTACTTAGAACATAAGCCTTTTCATCACTTAGCATACATTCGTCATGGCATGAACATAACTTAATCACCTTCGTAGCATGGCATAAACATAACCATAAAACATTCATGGCATGGCATAATACTTGGCATAGACATCGACATCGTAAACATTCATAGCATGACATAATACTTGGCATAGACATAGACATAATAAACATAACCTCATAAACATTCTTAGCATGAACCTAAATAAAATCATGGCATCCTAACTTAGCACAACGTAATTAAATCATGGCATCATTACTAGCATGAACATAAATAAAATCATGGCATCCTAACTTAGCATAAACATAATTAAATCATGGCATCCTAACTAGCATAAACATAAGTAAATTATGGCATCCTAAACTAGCATAAACATAAATAAATCATGGCATCCTAAACTAGCATAGATATAAATAAATCATGGCATCCTAAACTAGCATAAACATAAATAAATCATGGCATCCTAAACTAGCATAAACATAAATAAAATCATGGCATTTTAACTTAACATAAACATAAATAAACCATGGCATTCTAACTTAGCATAAACACAATTAAATCATGGCATCATATATTAGCATAAACATACATAAAATCATTTGCATAAACATACCTTGGATAAACTTACTTTGCATAGTATTCTTATCATAAATATAATGCATAACATGGATGGATGCATGTGGCAATTGCATATATATATATATAAGATGCTTAATCTTTAAAAACATGCTTTTAAATACTTTAACATAATCATAACATTCATTGGGCCCTGGCTTGTACCACATTCATTCATCATATGCGTGCATCCCTAAGTAAATACGAGGTAGCTAATCTCGACCTACTAGGGTAAGAACAGCTTCATCGGTAGTCCCGAACCGTAAGGACAGCTTCATTGGTAGTCCCGAACCGTGGACAGCTTCATCGGTAGTCCAGAACCGTGGACCTTACATAGGTCCGGTACAAGCCCATAAAATAAAATAAAATGCTTTCACATGCTTTCTCATTCATCATCATTCATAGCATATTCATTCATTCATCATACTTAACATCATCGTTATGCCTTAAAGGCATCATCATTCATAGCATATTCATTCATTCATCATACTTAAACTTCATTCATCATTTTCATTCTTAGACATGGCATATGTACACATCATTCATAAAGCATGACATACATACATAACGTTCATAAGCATGGCATGCATACATATCATTCCTAAGGCATGGCATACATACATATCATTCATTAAGCATGGCATACCTGCATATCATTCATTAAGCATGGCATACATACATATCATTCCTAAAGCATGGCATACATACATATCATTCATAGATCATGGCACATGTCTTAAACATTTATGACCTAATCATATAATTCATGACATATAAACTAATGGTTTGGTTAACATAAAAATTCTTCCATCTTACTTAAACATACCTCTTAGTAACCTATACACAAGCATCTTGGTAGGTTTAACCCAACCCTAGCCCTAGGTTATGTCCTTGGCCGAAAGTCCCCAAGGAACCCTAGGTCCATGAACCTTCACATAACTTCCCAAACAACATCTCATACACATATACTAGGCCATAGGAACCCTTTGATTCCATACTTAAGGCCAACCCAAATCCTTTAACCCAAATCTTGCTCTTGGCCGAAACTTCAAGGCCATGGGGCATGGAAAAATTTCCAATAAAACCCCAAATCAATTGTTAAACACCAACCATACCTTACCATAGGGCCATTGGGGCCCTTACTTGAAATAAATCCTAACTTTCCACCCTATTAGGGTACTTGGCCGAAACCTATAGGGTCTCAAGGCCATGTGAAACATTCACATAAACACCCTCCATCTCTCTTATATCATGTTAATACATCAAACTCATACTTGGGGTTTTAGACCCAACTCCACCCATGGGGTCTTGTTGTTGGCCGAAACCCTAGGGTGTCCTAGGGTACCCCAAAAATTCCTAAAATTTATATTTAATCTCTAAACATCATAAGAGAACATTAAACAACATTATCAAGATTTTTAGCATCATTTTTGACCCTAAACTTCTAGTGGCCGAAACCCCTAGGGTATCCTAGGGTTCTTGGTTTTCTTTTCTTGTTTCTTTTAACATCAAATCCCAAAAATCAACCAATATATCATGCTAAAAATATAAGGAACTATTATACCACAGGTGAGGGAGTCTTACCTTGGTTGATCTTGATTTCTAAACCTTAAAAGAGAAGGAAATGATAAGATCTTTGGACCCTTGAACCCCCTTGTCCTTGTATCCTTGGAAAACCCTTAGATCTTGGAGATGAGACCTTCTTGTGGAGTTTTTCCAAGGGAAACTCTCCTTGTGGTGTTCGGCTAGGAGGAGGGAAGGAGGAGGAAGAAAATGCCAAGTGATGGAAGGAAGAGGTAACTCCCAAACCCCCCTCTTTATAACCCATTAAGAAGGTAAATGAAGAGTCTCTCCATGACCCTTCATCTTCTTCTAAGCCTTAACCAATATCCACTTCATTCCCTCATAACATTACCTTGCTAGGTGAGTTGGTTAGAGCATACATGGTTGTACAAGAGGTCCAAGGTTCAATCCTTGGCCCATGCACCTTATTTTTATTTTATTTTTCCTTTTTATTTTCTATTATTTTCGAAAATCCTTTAAAAATTCCCCCATAATTATGTAAATATTTCTCATTAAAATCCCTTTGTATTTATACTAATTTTCACCTAAAATCCACCAATAATTATGGTACCAAAAAGCCCATATAAGGCCCATTAGTGCCCTTTTTTCCAATTTAAATGAGAAAACATGAATTTTCTAGGCCAAAGTTCGTATTAATATTTCTAGGTCCCTTGGAAAATTATCTAGACATGCTTAATATTTAAAAAAATATTAATAGAATTTTTCGGGTCGTTACACCCTACCCATCTGACCCAGGCGCCCGTGACCTATCGGGCAACCAAGTTTGTCTCTTCATCCAAGGCAGTCAATTCTGCCAAAAAGCTGCCGTCTGACCCGGGCGCCCATGACCTTACGGGTGCCCCAATGAACTCGGGCGCCGATGACCTATCGGGCGCTCGTATAACACTATATAAGGAGCATGGCTCTTTCCACTTCCGCCACACCAAAATCAAAACTCTCCTTCACTCCACTTCTTTCCAAGGCGCCCAGACCTCCTTGCTAGTCTTCAAATGCTTGACTTCAAGAATACCACCCCGGTATCAATCTTTTTATGCATTCTTTTTGCAATTTCATTTTCATACTTATTAAATGCATCGTTGCAATTTCATTTTCTTTAAATATCTAGAAAATGATGCGTCTCCCAACCCAACCCCGTGGCCAAACCTAGCCCCGACCCGAGGTTTCCCAACCTAGAATTGTTCAATAAATTTGCCCAAACAACTTACAAGCCTATAAAGACTAGTTTTCTGAATAGGCAATTCTTCACCCAATCCTGTCCCTTAGCAATGGACGCAATCAACTTTTACCAACTAGACCACCTAGTTTTCTGTACACATCCGGTTAACTCAACCCTGTGTGCAAAGTTTTATAACAACCTTGTCAAGATTGATGACCTACTCTTTACTACCACAGTACAAGGCACACCCCTAACCATTTCTCCGACTTTGTTCAATCGATTTCTCGGACTTCGGCAGTCGCAGTCTACTTTCTCTTGTTATCCTCCGGCAAACCCTCCCTTCGCACCCCCCTATTCGCACATTACTTTAGACACTCACTACTCTTATTTCTTTGGAGATGTGTGAAACCCGTTAGCTCGGCAATTTCAGTCGATAGACCTCCGAGTTCAGGATTACGTCCTTTATCGAGTGATAGTTCGCTGTGTTCTCCCACTTACCACTCGAGATGTCGCGACCATGCGACCATTTCACACATTCTTACTCTATGCCATGATTCATCAGCTTAACATCGACATAGGTCTCCACATATTCCGTACCATCATTTACGCCTCGAGCGTATCCACACATGATCGAGTTCATACGCCTTACTGCCATGTTATCACTGCTCTTCTTCACCACCACGTCACGACATCACTGCCGGAGAGATTATTTCGATGACTGAGTTCGACGAGATAGGGATTAGGAATTTTTCTTTAGCGGGGATAGATGTATCGGCCACGGGGGTACTAGGGTGGAGACGGGAGAGAGCCAGACGATAGGACGACTCTGACGAGGAGGTGGAGGTAGACGTAGCTGATCTCGCAGCCGAGATCAACAAGCAGTTACAGGAGCCACCCCCACTGACTACAGACCAACGCATCACATCATTACAGACGGAGTTACACAATCTTAGGGAGGAGGTCGAGGCCTATCACATCGAGGAGATGGACGCCATCCGAGCTAATCAAGAGACGAGTGACGCACGATACAATGAAATGATGTCGTTGTTTCGATCCTGGCATCCTGGCCCATCTTATCATCCTGGCCCTTCCTCTTAGTTTAGATTGACATTTTCAGCCTACTCCTATTTGACTTGTATTTGATTCGTACTTGACTGGCACTTGACTTTAGTTTGATTTCTCTGGTCCTACTATTGACTAGATGAATCTTATGCACTTATCTTAGTGATTACTTGTCAATTCAATTAGTATGTTTAGTCAATTGTGATGTTATGCTTGGTAGAATAGGATTGCTCTACTTATGTTTTTTTTTCAAAAACTGATTTATTTCTTATTTCATTTGAAAAATTATTTGTTATTTTTAAAATGTTTTTTCTGACTTAGTTTTTTTTTCAAAACTTACCCCCTTCAAAACTAGGGCTTTTTCGCAAATGGACTTAGCCTAGGCCCTAACCCTAGAACTGCATGCACCTATAGATCTAAAAGCCAGCATCTCACAAGCACCTTAGAGTACTTTTGATTGATAACCTAGACTGAGTTGAGATGCTTAGGTCTATGCCTTGATTCAAGATGCTTTAAGTCAGTGCATCTGCAGTATTTGGGGCAATAAATACCAAATAAATAGTAATCAGGTTAAGTGTCAAGCTTAGGAAATCTAACTTGATCAGATCACTTAACTTGACTAACCCTAGCGAAAGCTACTGTTTATAACAGTTAGTAAGTAGCTAATTGGGCTAGACAGGACTCGAAAGAGAAAATTTAAATTGATTTGGTCCAGTTTATACATAGAATTGGTTCAGTACAGCACCGTAGTTTTATTACTCAATCTTTTTGGTATATATTTTTTTATATATGGAAAAGGGGGAGAGATTGGAAAGGAGAGAAAAGAAGTGTTGGTGTAGGAAGCACCATATCGAACCTTATTTTGATATTGGCAAAGGGTTCAAAGTTAAGTATTATTGGTGATCTAACATGTTCACTAAGTATACAGGAAAAGAAGTCCTAGGTACCCTGGGCACAAAGTCCTGGTCTAGGACTGGGCACGAAGCCCTAGCAAGGAGCTGGGCACCGAAGACCTGCTCGGAAGGTGGGCACAAAGTCCTGGTCGATGACTGGGCATGAAGCCCTGGCAAGGAGTCGGGCACCGAAGACCTGCTCGGAAGGTGGGCATGAAGACCTGCTCGGAAGGTGGGCACGAAGACCTGGTCAGGTGTATCAGGCAAAAGTCCAACCAGAGGAGCCGGTTGGCAAAAGGTAAACTCTCCTGAGAGGAGTAGGTGAGGATGCGTTCCCCGTCGAGGGAACAGTAGGCGTCGGCTTGACCTAGGGCTACATTTCGGAGACCCAAAGTCAGAACCAAGACAGCTGAGGCTGTATAAAGATAACATATTATTGCTCTGTGTTATTTTGGACTAACCCTGGATGCAGGACCGAAGGAACGAGTGTCTGCAGCTCAGAGAGCCTCAAAGGAGTGAGGCAGCAGCTGAGTAGGGCGCCCGGAGTGTCCCGGGCGCCCCCAAGGTCAATAAAAATGAAGTGGAGCAAATGTACGCTTCGGAAGCTAACTGGGCGGGGCACCCCCGTGCTCCCGCCCCATGCTCCCGGGCGCCCCAGATGGTCCGGGCGCCCCGAGCTCAAGCCAACGAAGTGTATAAAAATCAAGCCAGCGAGAAGCCAGCGGATAGAGTCATCCCGGGCGCCCCTAGCGTCCCGGGCGCCCCTAGCGTCCCGGGCGCCCCCCAGTCAAACATCAGCCCGATCTCGAAGGGATAATGGCTGACCGAGAGGTGCTCGGATCGGTTGACACGTGGGGGGGCGCCCCCAACGTTCCCGGCGCCCCCAGAGGCTATAAAAAGGCCCCTCTTCCCAAGGCTTGAAGACACAATTCTTCCAACGCATTCACGCTCTTCTACTCCCGCGCTCTGCTCCGGAAACCTCCCGACTCGAGATACAAGCGCCGACGACGTCCCTCTGCTCCGAAAATACAATCTACACCGGACGTCGGTAACGAAGAGCTGCTTTTAAGTTTACTGTACTATTCTTGTAATACATTTTGTAAACTGTTTTTGCGCACATATAGAATTGCCCACAGTAAACGGTCAACGACCGTGGGCCTTGGAGTAGGAGCCGACCGCGACTCCGAACCAAGTAAAATTGTGGTGTTCGCGTGTGTTTTACTTTATTTATTTCCGCTGCTAATTCTCTTTTACAAATCCGAACGTTTTACGATATTCACCCCCCCCCTCTATCATTCTTCTCGATCCAACAAGTGGTATCAGAGCGGGGAAGCTCAAATTGGTGCAACCACCAGTTTGAGAATTTTTCGGATTTTTTTTCTCTTTTCTTTTACTTTTTCGAAGTTTTCTCGTTAATTGAGGTTGGGCAACACCCCTCGATAATTATATCTCTTTATCCCGCACTACTAATCCAAGACCAAGTCTTGGGATATTTTCTTTCCTTTTAGTTTACTTTTCAGATAAAATGGCCATGAAAGAAGGCTTCAGCACCGCAAGACCGCCTCTCTTCAATGGGGAGGACTTCTCCTACTGGAAGAGCAGAATGGAGGTCCACCTGAAAACTCAGGTGGACATGTGGATAATCATCCAGTCCGGACTGGAGATTCCAAAGAATGCTGAAGGAGTACCACAGACCTACACAGAGTGGGATACCGCTCTGAAACGAAATATTGAAGCTGAAGCAAAAGCGACCCAGACCCTCCAATGCGGCTTAACAAAAGAGGAGCTGAACTGGGTGGGTCCATTCAACAGTGCTAAAGAGCTGTGGGGGAAACTGATCGAGCTGCACGAAGGAACTTCATATACTCGAATCAGCAAGAGAGATCTCCTCCTGAACAAGATGTACACGATCAAGATGACCGACAACGAAACAGCACTCAGCTCCACGCCCGAATTCAGGAGCTAATGAACGGACTACACACAATCGGTCACAAGGTAGAAAACCGTGACCTGATAAGGTACGCTCTTAATGCTTTCCCGAGAAACACCTTGTGGACATCTATGGTAGATGCATACAAGGTTTCAAGGGACCTTTCAAAAATTAAACTAGATGTATTGTTTTCAGAACTTGAATTGCATGAGCAGACTAACTGCACCCTGGCCAAGAAAGGCATTGCCTTTATTGCAGGTAAAGCTGGAAAGGTATCCAAAAAGAAACCTCAACCTGCACTCGAGTTTGATCCAGACTCAGACTCAGAAGACGACGAAGGAGACCGACCTAAGCTGGTCCGACTGGCCCGGAACTACTACAAGGAAATGAAGAATCAATCCAACAGAAGAAAAGCCAGCCGAAAGAAGGAAGATCAAGCTGAATCAACTAAGAACAAATCAAGTGTGACTTGCTTCGAGTGCAATAAAAAGGGACATTTCAAATCCGAATGTCCTAACCTAAAAGAAGCCAAGAAAGCAAGAAGAAAGAAGGCACTTCAGGCAACGTGGGACGAGTCCTCCTCCTCCGAAGAAGAAGAGGTCCCACAGTCGAACTTGCTCACGCAAACCGCCTCAGAAGAAATCGAGACCGAGTCAGAATCGGAACAGGACAATGGTAGACTAACATTTTCAGATGACGGCGAAATCAAGGTAAGTGGTTTTTCTAGAAGTCAGTTAAATGAGTTAATTTCTTATCTTTCTCGAGATTTGGCGAAAGCTAAACTCCGAGTCGAATCCCTTCGACAGGAAGTAAAACTCCTGAAAGAGGGAGCTGACTCCAGATCTTTAACTGAGAAGGTTCAAGAAGGAACCTCTACTCAAGTTGAAAAACTTGAGAAAGAGAACTCCTCACTGAAAACTCAAGTTAAGGATCTTAGATCAGCTTTAGAATGATTCACTTCTGGTTCCAAGGGTCTTGACATGATTCTTGGAAAATAGAAATCGGTTCTAAATCGATCCGGACTAGGCTATAGAACCAAATCAAGACAAAGATCCTACTATGCTGTACTGAACCAGTCCAGACCTAAAGTTCAGGCATGGGTACCTAAACTGTACCTGAACAAACAAACTGGATCAAATCAGTATTAGATCCCCAAGGACAAGATTCACATCTTGCCAAACCATTATCGTGGCTATAGTCCAGGGGGAGCCAAATTAAAAATAATATTTATTGCTAGATAAAACTCAATTCTTGTTTGCAATTTGAATGATTGATTGTTTATTTAATTTCTGCAATTTACCATGCTTAGACTTAGGAATGGTTAGTTTAAGGACTGAACCAACTTAACTAAAATTTGAATAACATAGTATTGGGTGGCGGTGAGATGATAGTACGTTAGGGAAGCCAATTCTAATAAGGTCAAGTATACTCTACTTGGTCTCTTTAGACTGGTGAAACTACCCGAAGCTACCGATCCAAGACCCAAACTAGTTAGACCAGAATTTTTCTCAGAAAATAATTTGAAAATGATCTTTCTTTAAAAGGCTTTGTCTAGGAAAGGGTTGTTGATCCAATAAGGCTACGGCCAAAGAAGGCCTCTGTGCCTCGCCAAGACCTGGAAGTCAATTATCGAAACTTACTTTCAAATTGTCGTTTGTTAAACTTGAATCTAACACAAGCTTCAATCAAATCATAGCCTTTAATTTAAATTCAAAGATAAAATTTAAAGCATCTCACAAAACAGATAAGAATACCTTGTTTTGTCACTTAGAAATGGGTGAGATGCTTAGGACCTAAAAGTTTAGCCCAACCCAATCAACCGTACAAATCAAATTCAACTTAATTATTCTCAATTAATTATTACAAATTCAACTTAATTATTTACATTTAATTATTCTCAAAATTCAACTTAATTATTTTCAATTAATTATTCTCAAATTCAACTTAATTATTTTCAATCAATTATTTTCAAAATTCAACTTAACAATTTTAAAATTCAAAGTTAAAATTCTAATTAATTTCAAAATCCTCAAAAATCATTTTAACTTTTAAACTAAGGTTTAATGTTTCAAAATTAACCATTTTTTTAAAATTAAATATTTATCTCACACAACCCATAAGGTTAACATGTTTGACCACGTAGAACTGGGTGAGACATCTAGGACCTAAATGCATGATTCACTATCCTTTTAAATAAAAAAAGTTTGCAAAAGTTATTCAAACTTACCTCTAATTTTTAATTTATTGTACTGTACCCTACTTTTTCATTCCTAATATTTTTTTAATTTCATGTCAAATATCACAATAAATAGAGTCTAGGGTTTGTTCTGATTTAGTCATTAACTTGGTCAAAATAGTCAACCCTAGTCCACATAGTCAAACCTGGTCAACACTGATATCCCTTAAGGAACTTAGATAAAAGTCAGACTGTGTCGGATACAGGGGGAGTTCTTCTTAATCTTTTTTGAAAAATTCAGATTTTTTTTCAAAAACCTTATGCTCTAAAACTTATTATCATCTCAAAATAAGGTTTTCAAAAGTTGACTCAAAAACCCTCGTATATTACTATCTCTTTGAAAAATTAACATCATGATTTTCGAAAACTGTGCTATCATTCCAAGTTGTGTTTTCAAAAATTTATCTCCTTGAAAGTTATCATACTCAGAAGGTTATTCAAAATTATTCTTTTGATTTTAATAAACCCTAAAGACACAGAGGAAGGTCCACTTCATGATCTACAAGGACTCCTAGGATGTATCAAATTTAGGGAGAGTTTGAGTCAAAATAATTTCTGAAATGTTTTTTAATAATTATTTGTTTTAAAGTTATTAGATAATTCTTATAATTTAAATCAAACCCTAAAACTCAGAGGAAGATCGCTTATAGTCAACAAGCTTCCTAGGACTGGGTCAAGCTTAGGGGGAGATTAAATTAAAAGAATTATTGAACATTTTTTCAAAATTATATGTTTTTATGCACTGCAAGTTTAAAATCCTTTTGAAAACTTAAATAATTTTTATTCCAAAATACTATTATTTTATTTTTCAAAATTCATGTGACTTATGAAGTTACTTTTATAATATTTACTTGGGTTGGAGAAATTTCCAGGACACTTAGGAAAATGTCCTTGTAGTCAACAAGGTTTCCTAGGATTGTGTCAGACTGGAAAAGAAACCTAGTCAAGTAAAATATTATATTTTCAAAATGCATAATACTTTTCAAAAATTATTTATATATTTTAAAAAAAATAGTACTTAGACTTTCCAAAAATGCTCAATCTGTTTTTTAAAAAGTACTTGCATATTTTTCAAAAATGCATATTTTTTTAAAAAAGTACTTATATTTTTCAAAAATTGCATAATGTCCTTCAAAAGTACTTCTATTTTTCAAAATATAATGTTTTCAAAAAGGTACTAATACTTTTCTAAGGCAATAGTACTCTAAGTACGTGAATTTTCTAAAAATTTGCCTATAAATACAAAATATTTTTTCAAAATTGCGCAATACCTTTCAAAGTGGAGCTTTGTTGGTGCAATTTAAGCTTTTTGCTAGGCTTTCAAGAGTTACACTAAGTATTTTTATGTTTTCAAAACTCATAGGCTCTGCTACATAATTTTTTTTCTTAAGATTTCTTTCAAAATATATTTCTTTATTAATAAATAGCTAAGGAGAGAAAAAGCTCAAATTGTTCAAAATCAAAATGTTTTTCAAAAGCTTTCTCTTATTCAAAAAGCAAAGTTGAATTTCTAAGTGTGCATTCAAAAATTTCTAAGAGCATATTTTTGCAAATATTTCTAAGTAGATTTTCCCTAGTAAACAAAATTTGCCTGATCAAAGATTTTTTTGAAAATTTTGGCAAATGTTTGTTTTAGTGAAAAACTTGTCTAGAAATTTTTTTTAAAGATTTTGTTTTTCAAAATACACAAAGTATTTCCAAGCAAAGTCTTTTAAAACAAATTTTCTCCCCTTAGGGAAATGTGGCTTCAAAATTTTGCCTAAGTAAAATTCATTTTGCAAGGCCAAGTAAAAGTTTTGTAACAAAATTTAAGGTTGCAAAAACTTTTTTAACTTTACCTTGTTTACCCATGTTTGTTTTTTATATATGTCAAAGGGGGAGGAAAGGTCAAAGTTAAGTGTTAAGTTAAGTATTTTATAACACAATGATTCAGGGGGGTATGAGAAAATTTTTTTCTGTTCAAATTATATTGGTTTTAGACTGTTCAGAATTGCTATGTTTTATTGGTCTTAACCTTCTTGCTTAAACTGTTGTAATTTTTACTTAACATTGAATCGTGTTGCCATAAATCAAAACGGGGGAGATTGTTAGTGCAGGAAGCACCATATCGAACCTTGTTTTGATATTGGCAAAGGGTTCAAGGTTAAGTATTATTGGTGATCTAACATGTTCACTAAGTATACAGGAAAAGAAGTCCTAGGTACACTGGGCACGAAGTCCTGGTCGAGGACTAGGCACGAAGCCCTGGCAAGGTGCTGGGCACCGAAGACCTTCTCGGAAGGTGGGCACGAAGTCCTAGTCGAGGACTGGGCATGAAGCCCTGGCAAGGAGCCGGGCACCGAAGACCTGCTCGGAAAGTGGGCACGAAGACCTGCTCGGAAGGTGGGCACGAAGACCTGCTCGGAAGGTGGGCACGAAGACCTGGTCATGTGTATCGGGCAAAAGTCCAACCGAAGGAGCCGGTTGGCAAAAGGTAAACTCTCCTGAGAGGAGTATGTGAGGACGCGTTCCCCGTCGAGGGAACAGTAGGCGTCGGCTAGACCTAGGGCTCCATTTCGGAGACCCAAAGTCAGAACCAAGACAGCTGAGGCTGTATAAGGTAACATATTATTGCTCTGTGTTATTTTGGACAAACCCTGGATGCAGGACCGAAGGAACGAGTGTCTGCAGCTCAGAGAGCCTCAAAGGAGTGAGGCAGCAGCTGAGTAGGGTGCCCAGAGTGTCCCGGGCGCTCCCAAGGTGAATACAAAAGAAGTGGAGCAAATGTATACTTCGGAAGCTAACTGGGAGGGGCACCCACGTGCTCCCGGGCGCCCCTATGCTCCCGGGCGCCCCGGATGGTCCGAGCGCCCCGAGCTCAAGCCAACGAAGTGGATAAAAGTCAAGCCAGCGAGAAGCCAGCGGATAGAGTCAACCCGGGCGCCCCTAGCGTCCCGAGCGCCCCCCAGTCAAACCTCAGTCCGATTCCGAAGGGATAACGGCTGACCGAGAGGTGCTCGGATCGGTTGACACGTGGGGGGGGGGGGGGGGCGCCCCCAACGTTCCGGGCGCCCCAAGAGGCAATAAATGAAAGATCGATGTGGGCGTGCAGAGGGGGGGGTGAATGCACTTTCGTGAATCGTTTGATCTCTACACAGATGTTAGCGCAGCGGAAATAATATGCAAAGACAATAACAATGCTAACAAAAATTCTTTTACTTGGTATCCACCCAGATGGGTGACTAATCCAAGGATCCACTCCGCGAGCACCACTTTTCACTATCGAAAAGTCTCCTTAAGGTGGAGAAACCTTTACAGCAAAAGCTTCCTCTTTACAGATGTAGAAAAATGATGGAGGAAGCAAAAAGTCACTCTACAATTTGGCAGCACTTTGTTACTGTACGGAACTGTACCTACACGTGTAACGAGGAGCTCCTTTTATAGGTGAAAATGACAGATTCGCAGTCTGTCCAGACACGCACTAGTCAACTGCCCCGAGGGCAGTCGACTGGCCCGACATTAAATGCCGACCAACGGCTAGCCAACGGCTAGCAAACAGCTAGCCAACGGCTAGTTTTGGGGTATACCAGTCGACTGCCCCAAGGCCAGTCAACTGGTCCGAAGCTGCGAACTCTCTGTGGGTTTTGGCAGTCGACTGCCTTCGGGCCAGTCGACTGCCCTGCCTCCCAGCTCAGCTCCAGCCACTCCAAACCTTCTCCTTCGTGTGTCCCTTCAAGTCTGCTCCCTTGGCTCGCCCCTTGAAGTCCTCTTCCTCTGGCTATCGTCCCTCGGATGCGCACGCAAGCCTTCCCTTGGCTTGCCTCCATGCCACCCTTCACGTGTGCCCTTTGAAGTCCACTTCCCGGCTTGCCCTTGGAGCTCTCCTCCCTTGGCTCTCGTCCCTCGGATAGGTCCACCAAGTGTGATTCTTCAAGTCTTGCAAACTCAATCACACAAATCAAATACAACATAACACTCTAACTTTAAACCTATTCGCCCACTCATCAAAACCATGATCTTCCAATCATTCACGGGCCGATTGCCGCAACAATCTCCCCCTTTTTGATGTGTGGCAATATGTTTAAGTTAGAGATAAATAACAGCAATAGCAATAGCAAAAAAATAGCAATTGAAACATTATGAGACATAATAACCCTAAGAGGTACCCTCCCCCTTAACCTATGTCCTCTCCACAGTTTCAATTCTAATCATATTCCAAGTTAAGTTTCCACTTAACAACATTAATAAGAATGTAAGACATATCCGAACCTAAGAGGTACCTCCCCCTTAATCCATGTCTTCTCTCCAAATTTTAACCTTTCAAGGTCTAAGTTAGACAAAATACCTAAAATCATCCATTTTAAATCAAAATTCTAACTTAAACCGCTCATTCTCCCCCTTTGACACCATCAAAATGATTGCTTCAAGCAACCAAACCCTAGGGTATCAAATGCAAGGATTATTGATTTCTAAATTTTCTCACAGCAGCTGAAAATAGCTGTGCCAGTCGACTGCCCATAGGGCAGTCGACTGATACGCCATCAGTCTGAAATTTCAGCTTTTCTATCGAATTTCAGAAACTCCCAGAAAATTCCAGAAAATTCCAAAAATTGTAAAATTTTGCATACATGTTTGAAATGTTATACTCTATCAGGGAAAAATAATAAACCATATAAAATTTTAAACATGCACGTCTTTTGATAAAAACCCAAAAGTTTTGAAAAATACTACATTTTGTATCAACCTTTGAAACCAATTTTGCAAATATGTGACTTTTAAAAGCATGGCACAGTATGTAAAACATAAAATGGTTTTCAAATTTTTAAAATGTCCAAATATGATCTTTGGTAAAGTGTCCATTGATTAAACACTTGCCTCCCCCATAGTTGGTCTAGATTTGATATTTTGATACTTTTAATGGTTCAACAATGTGTCACAAGCACAAGTGAGCCAAATGTATCACCCTAATGGATCAAGCACCCTTTTTCAAAGCTAATGTGTCCAAGTTCATTCTATACTTCCACAAAACATATTCCAAGGCCTCTTCTTAAGGATGTAAACTCCGATTCGGGAAGAGGCTTGGTAAAGATGTCGGCTAGGTTCGACTTTGATTCAACATAGTGTAATTCTATGTCTCCCTTTGCCACATGGTCTCTAATGAAGTGATGTTTCACTTCAATGTGTTTTGTTCTAGAATGGTGAACCGGATTTTTAGTTAGGTTGATCGTGCTTACATTATCACTCAAGACTTTGACCTTGGTGTAATGTAGCTCATAGTCCTCTAAGGTGTGCATGATCCAAAGGAGTTGGGAAACACATCCACCCATTGCCACATATTCTGCTTCCGTTGTTGATAGGGCAACGCATGGTTGTTTCCTACTACTCCAACTAACTAAAGAAGACCCAAGGAATTGACACCCTCCACTTATACTCTTCCTATCTAACTTACACCCCGCATAGTCTGAGTCGGTGTATCCAATTAGGTCAACATTAGGGGTTCTAGGATACCAAAGTCCGACGTTTAGGGTCCCTTTCACATATCTTAGGATCCTCTTGACTACAACCAAATGGGACTCTTTGGCACACGATTGGTACCTTGTACACATACCTACCGCAAAGAGTATGTCGGGTCTACTAGCGGTTAGGTATAGGAGGCTACCAATCATGCTCCTATAGTATTTAGAGTCTACCATTTTACCTTCAATGTCACTATCCATTTTCACATTAGTTCCTATGGGTGTAGATGCTTCCTTAGCATTTTCTAAACCAAATTTCTTTAACATCTCCTTAGCATATTTGGTTTGAAATACATGTGTACCTTCATTAGTTTGCTTAACTTGAAGGCCTAAGAAAAAGGTTAACTCTCCCACAAGACTCATTTCAAATTCATCTTCCATACACTTGATGAATTCTTGTAGGAAATCATTATTTGTTGACCCAAAAATGATATTGTCTACATAGACTTGGGCAACAAATATATCATTATTCTTAGATTTTAGGAACAATGTTGGGTCAATTGTTCCTCTCCTAAACCCCTTAGACACCAAAAATGAAGAAAGCCTCTCATACCAATCCCGGGGATATTGTTTCAATCCATATAAGGCTTTTCTTAATTTAAATACGTGTCTTGGATAGTTAGGGTCCTCAAACCCGAGGGGTTGTTCTACATAGACCTCTTCCTTAATGATTCCATTAAGGAATGTCGACTTCACATCCATTTGGTGGAGTGTAAAACCCATGTGAGCGGCATAGGCTAGTAGAATTCTAATTGATTCTAACCTAGCTACGGGGGCGTAGGTTTCATCATAATCTAATCCCTCAACTTGGTTAAACCCCCTAGCTACCAATCTGGCCTTGTTCCTAGTGATTTTATCTTGGTCATCTAATTTGTTTCTAAAAACCCATCTAGTGGTCACAATGGTACAATCAGTGGGTCTAGGAACTAGCTCCCATACTTCACTTCTCTCAAATTGGTTTAGCTCTTCTTGCATGGCCAAGACCCAATCAACTTCTCCCAATGCTTCATCAATGGTCTTGGGTTCTAATTGGGAGATTAGAGCTATTTGACTAGTTTGATCCCTAAAGTATGACCTAGTCCTTACTCCTTGAGTGACATCACCCACAATTTGGTCAATGGGATGATCATGGTGATGTCTCAAGGGTCTAGAGGTTGTAGGTTCATTTACTCCTTCTTCCTCATCCTCTAGTGTGTTTCTTACTCCCCCTTGATCAATGCCCTCCAAATGTAGGTCTTGAAGTCTTTGGGCAAGGGGTTGGACTTCTTCTATATCCTTATCAATAGAAGCCTTTCTAGGGTAAGTACTAGTGGTTTCATCAAATTTGACATTTGAGGACTCCTCAATTACTTTTGTCCTCTTGTTGTACACCTATAACCCCTACTAGTCAATGAATACCCACTAAGATTCCTTCATCGGCTTTTGACTCAAATTTTCTTAGGTCGTCTTTAGTGTTTAAGATGTAAACTTTACATCCAAAGACTCTAAAATAGTGGACTTGGGGTACCCTTCCATTCCAAAGTTCAAAGGGTGTTTTTCCTAAAAACCTATGTACCAACACCCGATTTCGGATATACAAGCGGTGTTAACCGCTTCGGCCCAAAAATAGCTAGGAAGAGAATATGCATTAAGATAGTCCTGGCAGCTTCTTGTAGGGCTCGGTTTTTCCTCTCAACTACCCCATTTTGTTGAGGAGTCCTAGGGCATGAAAACTCATGCTTGTACCCATTTTCAACACAAAATTGTGTGAAACTAGCGTTTTGGAACTCCCCACCATGGTCACTCCTAATTCGGTTTATTTTGATGTTCTTTTCGTTTTCTACCATTTTACTAAATCCTATAAATATATCTAGGGTATCATCCTTATGTTTCAAGAAATAGACCCAAGTAAACCTAGAAAAGTCATCTACTATTACTAAGCAATACTTACTCCCTACAAGTGATGAAGTACTATGGCAATCAAACAGGTCTATATGTAAAAGTTTTAAAGGCAAGGAAGTGGTAATTAAAGTTTTACCTTTGTGTGATGCTTTGGATTGCTTACCCTCTTGGCATGCATCACACAACTTGTTCTTTTCATACTTGATCATTGAGAGCTCCTTCACCAATTCTTCCTTGGCCACTCTTGCAATGTTCCTCATGTTGACGTGTCCAAGTCTCCGGTGCCATAACCACCCTTCTTCTTCTTTGGACATGAGACACTTAACAACATTGTTAGTAGTATAAGAAAGATCAAGATAATACAAGTTTGCCTCTCTAAACCCTTCTAATATGATAGTGTTTGAGTCACTTTGCCTTATTACACATTTCTTAGCATGAAATTCTACTCTAAACCCGGCATCACATAATTGACTTACACTTAATAAATTAAACTTCATATCCTTAATTAAAAGTACCTTATGAATTGAAATAGTGGGAGATACCTCAATTGTGCCCCTACCAATGATCCTTAACTTTCCACTGTTCCCAAAGGAGACCGTCCCTTCTCTTAAGTAGCTAATAGTGGTGAACTTGCTCACATCTCCGGTCATGTGTCTTGAGCATCCACTATCTACTATCCACAAGGTTGGGGCCTCCTTCACTTTTACCTAAACACGAAAAACACACTCTTTTGGTACCCATATTTTTGATCCAGAAGCATCATTTAAAAATTTCTTAGGTACCCATGCCTTCTTTGTGGTTCCCCTAGCCCCTAGTCTCCTAGATGCACCAATCCTACCGGTAAGTGAGACGAATGCTACTTCCTTAGTTTTAGGCCTATAACCCAGTCCGGCCTTGTTATATACAGCCCTTTGACTGTTTATGATCATGTCTAGGTTACTAGATCCTACTTGGAATTTCCTTAGGGCCTTTGTGAGGTTATCTACTTGTTGCCTTAACTCCTTATTTTCATTTTCAATATGTGAAACATGTGAAGAGGTAGAGCTAGCATGCAAATCTTTAAGTTTAATAGCTTCTACTCTAAGCATGACAATTTCTTCCTTAAGGTCCTTAATTCTACTTTTAGCCTTAGCTAAATCCATGTTCGTGCTAGAAATAATTTTCACTAAGGTAGAAGAGGGTAAGTGGTATACCTCACTTACCGAAGCTTCTGACTCTGATGATGATGAGGTGGAGGAGCTCTCATCTTCACTGCTTGAGCTTCGTTCATCGTCTGAAGAGTCTGAATCATCTTGTGCCATAAGAGCGAAGTGGGAGACTTGCTCTTCTTCTTCCTCTGAGGATGAGGGATCGTCCCAAGTCGCCTTGAGGTTCGTGGCACTCTTCTCCTTTCCCTTTGACTTCTTCTTGTCATTCTTCTTCTTCTCTTCCTTCTTGTCCTCCCTCTTCTTCAACTGGGGACACTCGTTCTTCATATGTCCCTCTTGGTGACAGTTGTAGCAGATTATCTCCTTGGCCTTACCCTTACCTTTGGCCCCTTTCCTAGCATATGATTTGTTAGAACAACTTTTAAATGTTTTACGAAATTTTCTTACCATAAAGGCCTCTTGGTCACTGTCCATAAAGGCACTTGACTCCTCTGAGTCCGAGGATGATGAGTAGATCACCTTCTTCTTCTCCTTTCTCCTTTTCTGCAACAAAAGCAATACCTTTCTCTTTTGCCGAAATGTTAGCTTGCTCGTGCAGTTCAAATTCACAAAATAGATCGTCTAATTTAACTAAAGATAAGTCCCTCGATACCTTGTAAGCATCAACCATGGATGCCCACAGGGTGGTTCTCGCGAAGGCTTGTAAGACATACCTGACGATATCCCGGTTTTCGATTTTCTCTCCAATCACATGGAGCTCGTTGATCACTTCCTTTACCCTTCCATGCAGCTGACTGACAGTCTCGTTGCTCTTCATGGAGAGGGATTGCAGTTGGGCCACCAACAAGTCCTTCTTGGCTCTTCTGGACTCGTTTGACCCCTCGTTCAGTTCTACCAACTTGTCCCATAGCTCTTTGGCGCTCTTGAATGGCCCCACCTTGTTCAGTTGCTCCTTCGAGAGCCCGCACTGCAGTGTAGTGGTGGCCTTGGCATTTGACTGCGCCCTTTTCATCACTTCTTTAGACCATGTTCTCATAGGGGTAGGATCTCCTCTTTCATCGACGGGCGCCTCGAAGCCATCTGCAACACTTATCCAAGTTTCTATGTCATTCATAAGATAGTACTGCATTCTACCTTTCCAGTACGCGAAGTCGTTGCCGTCGAAGAATGGTGGTCGTGCGGTGGAGTATCCCTCTTGAAACGCCATTACAAATGTTCTGGTTGATTGTTAGATCTTCCAAAACGCACCGGCTCTGATACCAACTGAAAGATCGATGTGGGCGTGCAGAGGGGGGGTGAATGCACTTTCGCGGATCGTTTGATCTCTACACAGATGTTAGCGCAGCGGAAATAATATGCAAAGACAATAACAATGCTAACAAAAATTCTTTTACTTGGTATCCACCCAGATGGGTGACTAATCCAAGGATCCACGCCGCGAGCACCACTTTTCACTATCGAAAAGTCTCCTTGAGGTGGAGAAACCTTTACAGCAAAAGCTTCCTCTTTACAGATGTAGAAAAATGATGGAGGAAGCAAAAAGTCACTCTACAATTTGGCAGCACTTCGTTACTGTACGGAACTGTACCTACACGTGTAACGAGGAGCTCCTTTTATAGGTGAAAAGGACAGATTCGCAGTCTGTCCAGACACGCACCAGTCGACTGCCCCGAGGGCAGTCGACTGGCCCGGCATTAAATGCCGGCCAACGGCTAGCAAACAGCTAGCCAACGGCTAGTTTTGGGGTATACCAGTCGACTGCCCCAAGGCCAGTCGACTGGTCCGAAGCTGCGAACTCTCTGTGGGTTTTGGCAGTCGACTGCCTTCGGGCCAGTCGACTGCCCTGCCTCCCAGCTCAGCTCCAGCCACTCCAAACCTTCTCCTTCGCGTGTGCCTTCAGGTCTGCTCCCTTGGCTCGCCCCTTGAAGTCCTCTTCCTCTGGCTATCGTCCCTCGGATGCGCACGCAAGCCTTCCCTTGGCTTGCCTCCATGCCACCCTTCACGTGTGCCCTTTGAAGTCCACTTCCCGGCTTGCCCTTGGAGCTCTCCTCCCTCGGCTCTCGTCCCTCGGATAGGTCCACCAAGTGTGATTCTTCAAGTCCTGCAAACTCAATCACACAAATCAAATACAACATAACACTCTAACTTTAAACCTATTCGCCCACTCATCAAAACCATGATCTTCCAATCATTCACGGGCCGATTGCCTCAATTCTTTAGCATCTCCTTAGCATATTTGGTTTGAAATACATGTGTACCTTCATTAGTTTGCTTAACTTGAAGGCCTAAGAAAAAGGTTAACTCTCCCACAAGACTCATTTCAAATTCATCTTCCATACACTTGATGAATTCTTGTAGGAAATCATTATTTGTTGACCCAAAAATGATATTGTCTACATAGACTTGGGCAACAAATATATCATTATTCTTAGATTTTAGGAACAATGTTGGGTCAATTGTTCCTCTCCTAAACCCCTTAGACACCAAAAATGAAGAAAGCCTCTCATACCAATCCCGGGGAGCTTGTTTCAATCCATATAAGGCTTTTCTTAATTTAAATACGTGTCTTGGATAGTTAGGGTCCTCAAACCCGAGGGGTTGTTCTACATAGACCTCTTCCTTAATGATTCCATTAAGGAATGTCGACTTCACATCCATTTGGTGGAGTGTAAAACCCATGTGAGCGACATAGGCTAGTAGAATTCTAATTGATTCTAACCTAGCTACGGGGGCGTAGGTTTCATCATAATCTAATCCCTCAACTTGGTTAAACCCCCTAGCTACCAATCTGGCCTTGTTCCTAGTGATTTTATCTTGGTCATCTAATTTGTTTCTAAAAACCCATCTAGTGGTCACAATGGTACAATCAGTGGGTCTAGGAACTAGCTCCCATACTTCACTTCTCTCAATTGGTTTAGCTCTTCTTGCATGGCCAAGACCCAATCAACTTCTCCCAATGCTTCATCAATGGTCTTGGGTTCTAATGGGAGATTAGAGCTATTTGACTAGTTTGATCCCTAAAGTATGACCTAGTCCTACTCCTTGAGTGACATCACCCACAATTTGGTCAATGGGATGATCATGGTGATGTCTCAAGGTCTAGGGTTGTAGGTTCATTTACTCCTTCTTCCTCATCCTCTAGTGTGTTTCTTACTCCCCCTTGATCAATGCCCTCCAAATGTAGGTCTTGAAGTCTTTGGGCAAGGGGTTGGACTTCTTCTATATCCTTATCAATAGAAGCCTTTCTAGGGTAAGTACTAGTGGTTTCATCAAATTTGACATTTGAGGACTCCTCAATTACTTTTGTCCTCTTGTTGTACACCCTATAACCCCTACTAGTCAATGAATACCCCACTAAGATTCCTTCATCGGCTTTTGACTCAAATTTTCTTAGGTCGTCTTTAGTGTTTAAGATGTAAACTTTACATCCAAAGACTCTAAAATAGTGGACTTGGGGTACCCTTCCATTCCAAAGTTCAAAGGGTGTTTTTCCTAAAAACCTATGTATCAACACCCGATTTCGGATATAACAAGCGGTGTTAACCGCTTCGGCCCAAAAATAGCTAGGAAGAGAATATGCATTAAGTATAGTCCTGGCAGCTTCTTGTAGGGCTCGGTTTTTCCTCTCAACTACCCCATTTTGTTGAGGAGTCCTAGGGCATGAAAACTCATGCTTGTACCCATTTTCAACACAAAATTGTGTGAAACTAGCGTTTTGGAACTCCCCACCATGGTCACTCCTAATTCGGTTTATTTTGATGTTCTTTTCGTTTTCTACCCTTTTACTAAATCCTATAAATATATCTAGGGTATCATCCTTATGTTTCAAGAAATAGACCCAAGTAAACCTAGAAAAGTCATCTACTATTACTAAGCAATACTTACTCCCTACAAGTGATGGAGTACTATGGCAATCAAACAGGTCTATATGTAAAAGTTCTAAAAGCAAGGAAGTGGTAATTAAAGTTTTACCTTTGTGTGATGCTTTGGATTGCTTACCCTCTTGGCATGCATCACACAACTTGTTCTTTTCATACTTGATCATTGGGAGCCCCTTCACCAATTCTTCCTTGGCCACTCTTGCAATGTTCCTCATGTTGACGTGTCCAAGTCTCCGGTGTCATAACCACCCTTCTTCTTCTTTGGACATGAGACACTTAACAACATTGTTAGTAGCATAAGATAGATCAAGATAATACAAGTTTGTCTCTCTAAACCCTTCTAATATGATAGTGTTTGAGTCACTTTGCCTTATTACACATTTCTTAGCATGAAATTCTACTCTAAATCCGGCATCACATAATTGACTTACACTTAATAAATTAAACTTCATATCCTTAATTAAAAGTACCTTATGAATTGAAATAGTGGGAGATACCTCAATTGTGCCCCTACCAATGATCCTTAACTTTCTACTGTTCCCAAAGGAGATCGTCCCTTCTCTTAAGTAGCTAATAGTGGTGAACTTGCTCACATCTCCGGTCATGTGTCTTGAGCATCCACTATCTACTATCCACAAGGTTAGGGCCTCCTTCACTTTTACCTAAACACGAAAAACACACTCTTTTGGTACTCATATTTTTGATCCAGAAGCATCATTTAAAAATTTCTTAGGTACCCATGCCTTCTTTGTGGTTCCCCTAGCCCCTAGTCTCCTAGATGCACCAATCCTACCGGTAAGTGAGACGAATGCTACTTCCTTAGTTTTAGGCCTATAACCCAGTCCGGCCTTGTTATATACAACCCTTTGACTGTTTATGATCATGTCTAGGTTACTAGATCCTACTTGGAATTTCCTTAGGGCCTTTGTGAGGTTATCTACTTGTTGCCTTAACTCCTTATTTTCATTTTCAATATGTGAAACATGTGAAGAGGTAGAGCTAGCATGCAAATCTTTAAGTTTAATAGCTTCTACTCTAAGAATGGCAATTTCTTCCTTAAGGTCCTTAATTCTACTTTTAGCCTTAGCTAAATCCATGTTCGTGCTAGAAATAATTTTCACTAAGGTAGAAGAGGGTAAGTGGTATACCTCACTTACCGAAGCTTCTGACTCTGATGATGATGAGGTGGAGGAGCTCTCATCTTCACTGCTTGAGCTCCGTTCATCGTCTGAAGAGTCTGAATCATCTTGTGCCATAAGAGCGAAGTGGGAGACTTGCTCTTCTTCTTCCTCTGAGGATGAGGGATCGTCCCAAGTCGCCTTGAGGTTCATGGCACTCTTCTCCTTTCCTTTTGACTTCTTCTTGTCATTCTTCTTCTTCTCTTCCTTCTTGTCCTCCCTCTTCTTCAACTGGGGACACTCATTATTCATATGTCCCTCTTGATGACAGTTGTAGTAGATTATCTCCTTGGCCTTACCCTTACCTTTGGCCCCTTTCCTAGCATATGATTTGTTAGAAAAACATTTAAATGCTTTACGAAATTTTCTTACCATAAAGTCTCTTGGTCACTGTCCATAGAGGCACTTGACTCCTCTGAGTCCGAGGATGATGAGTAGATCACCTTCTTCTTCTCCTTTCTCCTTTTCTTCTCCTTTTTTGCAACAAAAGCAATACCTTTCTCTTTTGCCAAAATGTTAGCTTGCTCGTGCAGTTCAAATTCATAAAATAGATCGTCTAATTTAACTAAAGATAAGTCCCTCGATACCTTGTAAGCATCAACCATGGATGCCCACAGGGTTGTTCTCGGGAAGGCTTGTAAGACATACCTGACGATATCCCGATTTTCAATTTTCTCTCCAATCATATGGAGCTCGTTGATCACTTCCTTTACCCTTCCATGCAGCTGACTGACGGTCTCGTTGCCCTTCATGGAGAGGGATTGAAGTTGGGCCACCAACAAGTCTTTCTTGGCTCTTCTGGACTCGTTTGACCCCTCGTTCAGTTCTACCAACTTGTCCCATAGCTCTTTGGCGCTCTTGAATGGCCCCACCTTGTTCAGTTGCTCCTTCGAGAGCCCGCACTGCAGTGTAGTGGTGGCCTTGGCATTTGACTGCGCCCTTTTCATCACTTCTTTAGACCATGTTCTCATAGGGGTAGGATCTCCTCTTTCATCGACGGGCGCCTCGAAGCCATCTGCAACACTTATCCATGTTTCTATGTCATTCATAAGATAGTACTGCATTCTACCTTTCCAGTACGCGAAGTCGTTGCCATCGAAGAATGGTGGTCGTGCGGTGGAGTATCCCTCTTGAAACGCCATTACAAATGTTCAGGTTGATTGTTAGATCTTCCAAAACGAACCGGCTCTGATACCAACTGAAAGATCGATGTGGGCGTGCAGAGGGGGGTGAATGCACTTTCGCGGATCGTTTGATCTCTACACAGATGTTAGCGCAGCGGAAATAATATTCAAAGACAATAACAATGCTAACAAAAATTCTTTTACTTGGTATCCACCTAGATGGGTGACTAATCCAAGGATCCACGCCGCGAGCACCATTTTTCACTATCGAAAAGTCTCCTTGAGGTGGAGAAACCTTTACAGCAAAAGTTTCCTCTTTACAGATGTACAAAAATGATGGAGGAAGCAAAAAGTCACTCTACAATTTGGCAGCACTTCGTTACTGTACGGAACTGTACCTACACGTGTAACGAGGAGTTCCTTTTATAGGTGACAAGGATAGATTCGCAGTCTGTCCAGACACGCACTAGTCGACTGCCCCGAGAGCAGTCGACTGGCCCGGCATTAAATGTCGGCCAACAGCTAGCAAACAGCTAGCCAACAGCTAGTTTTGGGGTTACCAGTCGACTTCCCCAAGGCCAGTCGACTGGTCCGAAGCTGCGAACTCTCTGTGGGTTTTGGCAGTCGACTGCCTTCGGGCCAGTCGACTGCCCTGCCTCCCAGCTCAGCTCCAGCCACTCCAAACCTTCTCCTTCGCGTGTGCCTTCAAGTCTGCTCCCTTGGCTCGCCCCTTGAAGTCCTCTTCCTCTGGCTATCGTCCCTCGGATGCGCACGCAAGCCTTCCCTTGGCTTGCCTCCATGCCACCCTTCACGTGTGCCCTTTGAAGTCCACTTCCCGGCTTGCCCTTGGAGCTCTCCTCCCTCGGCTCTCGTCCCTCGGATAGGTCCACCAAGTGTGATTCTTCAAGTCCTGCAAACTCAATCACACAAATCAAATACAACATAACACTCTAACTTTAAACCTATTCGCCCACTCATCAAAACCATGATCTTCCAATCATTCACGGGCCGATTGCCTCAACAATAAAAAGGCCCCTCGACCCCAAGGCTTGAAGACACAATTCTTCCAACGCATTCACGCTCTTCTACTCCCGCGCTCTGCTCTGGAAACCTCCCGACTCGTGATACAAGCGCCGATGACGTCCCTCTGCTCCGAAAATACAATCTACACCGGACGTCGGTAATGAAGAGCTGCTTTTAAGTTTAATGTACTATTCTTGTAATACATTTTGTAAACTGTTTTTGCGTACATATAGAATTGCCCGCAGTAAACGGTCAATGACCGTGGGCCTTGGAGTAGGAGCCGACCGCGACTCCGAACCAAGTAAAATCGTGGTGTTCGCGTGTGTTTTACTTTATTTATTTCCGCTGCTAATTCTCGTTTACAAATCTGAACGTTTTACAATATTCACCCCCCCCTCTATCGTTCTTCTCGATCCAACAAGAAGGTTTTAAAAAAAATTTCAAACTTTTTTTCTTGAAGACTTTTTTCAAACTTTTTATCTCCTTTTTCAAAAAGTAAAGTAATTCAAAATCACTTTGGAAAAAAATTTTAAGTGTTATAAAATTCAAAATTTTGCTTGAAATTTTTTTTCTAAGTATTACAAATGCTTGAATATTTTCTAAGTGTTAAGACTTCAAAATCAGTTTAGAAAATTTTCTAAAGTGCAAAAACTCAAAAGTGTTTTAACTCAAAATTATTTTCGAAATTATTTTAAGTACTTAACTCAAAATTGTTTTCGAAATTATTTTAAGTACTTACTCTAAATTTTTTTTGGTGGAAAATTTTCTAAGTGATAACTTCAAAATTCTCTTGAAAATTTTCTAAGTATTGAAAACCTGAAAAACTTTTCAATTTTAGAAACAGAGACTTAGAAACTTTTTCAAAAACCCCACGAATTTTTTAAAAACTCCGGGGGAGATTTCTTCCAGGGGAGGAAATTAAATCTGGTACTTTACCTACTTTTGTTTAACATAACTTTTTGAACCGGGAGATTGTTGGTGCAGGCAGCACCTAAGTCAAACCTAGGTTTTGATAATGGCAAAGGATTCAGAAGTTAAGATGTTATTTTGTTCTAATTTTGTTCACTGAGAGTGTAGGAAGAAGTCCTAGGTACACTAGGCAAGAAGTCCTGGGAAAGGGTTAGGCAAAGAAGTCCTGGTCAAGGACTGGGCAAGAAGACCTGACCGGAAGTCGAGCAAAGAAGTCCTGGTCGAGGATTGGGCATGAAGTCCTGGCAAGGGGATGGGCACCGAAGACCTGACCGGAAGTTGGGCACGAAGACTTGGTCAGGTGGATCGGGCAAAAGTCCAACCGGAGTAGCCGGTTGGCAAAAGGTAAACTCCCCTGAGAGGAGTAGGTGAGGACGCGTTCCCCGTCGAGGGAACAGTAGACATCAGTTTGACCTAGGGTTACATTTGGGAGACCCGAAGTCAGAACTAAGACAGCTACGACTGTAATTATTACTTACTATGTTTTTTGGGACTAACCTTAGTTGCAGAGTCGAAGGACTGATCGTCTGCAAGTGAAGGTTCTTCACTGGGCCTAGGTGCCTGAATGGGCTCAGGCGCCCGTAAGGATACGGGCGCCCAAGAGTGAAGGAAAATCCCAAATCATAGTTGCAAAGCCACTGAACCAAGGTGGATCAGGCGCCCGTGAGGTCACGAGTGCCCCCATCAGCTCAGGCGCCCAAGTGGGGAGGATAAGCACTGACCGAGCCCGCGGATAAGGATTCGTAGATCAGAGGGCACGTGTCAGGCGCCCCCAACCCATCAGGCACCCGATAGAGCACTATAAAAGGGGCTCGACCCCAAGGCTTCAACAACCCTACTTTCTCTTTCGATAAATCCATTTTGTATAGTTTTTCTTAGCAAATTTACGGTCTCTTGTAATTCTATATTAGAAGGTCAGGTTTGGCCCCCCTTCTATTATGGATTTTTCTTCTTCTTGAATTAAAATCCTTATTTCTTTAAAAAAAACAACCCTACTTTCTAACGCTCCAAAGCTTTTCGTTCAAGCGCTCCTCTCCGATAAACTCCGACTTCGAGATTCCAGCGCCGACGACGACCCTCTGCTCCAAAGTACGATCCACATCGGGCGTCGGTAACGAAAAGTGTAGCTCTTTTCATTTACTGCAATATTCTTGTACTGAAATTTGTAAACCATTTGCGCGATTATAGAATTGCCCAAAGTAAACGGTCAAGGACCGTGGGCCTTGGAGTAGGAGCCGACCGCGACTCCGAACCAAGTAAAATACTTGTGTTTTTGTGTGATTGTTTTGTTTCCACTGCATTTACTCATTCTTTAATCCGAAAAAAAGTTTTAACGATATTCACCCCCGCCCTCTATCGTTTTACTCGATCCAACACTTCGGTGCCCAACCCTCAGCCAGGTCTTCTTGCCCAATTCCTCGAACCAGGTCTTCAGTGCCCAACCCTCGGCCAGGTCTTCTTGCCCAGTCCTCGACCAGGACATCGTGCCCAACTTCCGGTCAGGTCTTCGGTGTCCAGCCCTTTGCCAGGACTTAGTACCCAGCTTCACTCACCAAGTCTTAGTGCCCAGCTTCACTCACCAGGTCTTAGTGCCCAGTTTCACTCACCAGGTCTTAGTGCCTAGGTTTACTAGGACTTTCTTTCACTTTGTCTCTTAACTCCCCTTCCCTTGTTCAATGTATCACTGACTTAAGTATATTGTTAAACATTAAAACACTTAGAGGAGTACATCACTGATGCAACTTGCACCAACAACACCTTCCCATATGATTTTTCACTAGCCTTTGACCTAATATGTCTATATCCTAGACTCGGTCTCCTATTGCCATGGTTTTGACTTCTTGACACCATGCCTACTCCCTTGGATCCCCTAATGAGTCTATCTAGGTTCTTTTCTAATTTATCAAACTTTGCTCTTGAAGCTTGATTTTTCCTTTCTAGGCTCTCAACCTTAGTATCACAATGTTTATTTTGATCATTCCTAGATCTACCCATTTGTCTAGGCATATGTCTCCCTTTCTTAGGGTTAATGCCTTGGTCCTTAGGTTTAAAAGTTCTAGATCTATCATGACACATGAATTACTTAGAATTCATGCACGCAATAGTAACTCTATTTCTATCATGATACTTGAAACCAAAATTACACATAGGCAAGCAATTTTTATCATTCATTGCATGCATAAGGGAGTTTGAAACACTCTTAAAGTTAGGGATTACCTCCCTTACCCTTGGAGCTCCCCCTTGATGTGAGCTTCTCTTCCTCTCATCCTTCTCCCATCTTCTCAAATGCTCCATTTTCTTGAGCTCTCCTTTTCTCAGACACTTGGTGTGATAGTGTCCTAGCTCCCCACATGTAAAGCACCTAATGTGCTTTTTCTCCTTCTCTTCCCTATAACCCATGTTAGATTTTAAATGAATTGATTTTGGTTTAGGGTTTACCTCCTTTCTACCTAATGGACACCTATCCTTGTAGTGTCCTTTTTGTTGCATCCAAAGCAAATGATGTGATTTTTTGATTTGACGTTGGTGGAGGTAGAAGCTTCTTCTTGCTCTGGCATTGAAGTGGGTCTCTCCTCCCCCTCAATCCTTGAAGTAGAGACCTCTCCTTCTTCCCTTGATGAAGTGGATGATCTCTCACTCTCTCGAGCCACTTCACTTGATGCAATGGATGAATTTCTTTCCTCTTCCTCTTCTTGAGCCATTGATCTCGCTTCCTTGGGCTCTTCCACTATTTGAGCTTGTATAGGATTTTCATGAAATTCTCCTATCTTATTCCATAACTCATATGCATTTTCATATTCACCTACACCACTCAATATATTTTTAGGCAAAGTGTCAATTAATATTGCAATTACCTTCTCATTGGCCTTTGATTGACTTTGTTGCTCCTTAGTCCAATATCTATGTAACGACCCAGAAAATTCTCTTAATATTTTCTTAAAATATTGAGCATGTCTAAATAATTTTCCGAGGGACCTAGAAATATTTATATAAAAGTTGGCCTAGAAATCCATATTTTCTCAATTAAATTGAGAAAACTAAGTACTAATGGGCCTTATATGGGCTTTTTAGTACCATGATTATTGGTGAATTTTAGGTGAAAATTTATAGAAATATGAAGGGATTTTAATAAGGAATATTAACATAATTATGGGGGAATTTTTAGGGATTTTCAAAAATTACTAGGAAAATAAAATAAAATAAGTGGAAAAAAATTGTGCATTTATCAAGGATTGAACCTTGGACCTCTTGTACAACCATGCATGCTTTAACCAACTCATCTAGCAAGGGAATGTTATAAGGGAATGAAATGGAGATTGGTTAAGGCTTAGAAGAGGATGAAGGGTCATGGAGAGACTCTTCATTTACCTCCTTAATGGGTGATAAATAGGGGGGTTTGAGAGTTTCTTTCTTTCTTCCTTCAATTGCATTTCCTCTCCTCCTCCTTCCTCATTCTAGCCGAACACCTCAAAGGGAGTACTCCCTTGGAAAAGTTCCACCAAGGCTTCATCTCCAAGATCTAAGGTTTTCACAAGAGTACAAGGGCTAAGGGTAGTCAAGAGGCAACAAGATTTCCATCCTTCTCTCAAATCTAAGGTTTATAATCAAGATCAACCAATGTAAGACTCCCTCACCTGTAGTATAATGGTTTTTCTTGAAGATTTACATGATATGAAAGTCTTGTATGTGATGTTTATGTTGGAAAACCAAAGGAAACCCATGAACCTAACCTTATAGGTTTCGGCCACCATGGGTTCTTGGTCTATAATGATGATAAAAATCTTCATAATGTTGTCTAATGTGTTCTCATGATGTTTAGAGATTAAATATAAGTTTTGAGAATTTTTGGGGTACCCTAGGATCCCCTAGGGTTTCGGCCATCCCATGAATCCATGGGTAGAGTTGAACTTAAACCCTCAAGCATGTGGTTTGTGTGTTATCATGATATAAGGGAGATTGAGGGGGGCTTATGTGAACCTTTACAAGGCATTGTGACCCCCACAAGTTTCGGCCAAGTTGGACCTAGGGCGATGAGTTAGGGATTTCCCTCAAGCAAGGGTCCCAATGGCTTCATGGTAGAGTATGTTTGGTGTTAATGTTTGATTGGGGATTTTATGGAATTTTTCCATGAACCCATGGCCTTGTAGGGTTTCGGCCAGCACATGGAAAGAGGGCTAAAGGTTAGGGATTGTTGATGCAGTCTGGCCCTGATTGTTGTTTTGGTGTTGACAACGATTTTAGTTTAGGAGGATGATTATGATATGGAAAATCCTAATCTGGGAGGTTAGGTGGATTATGATTAAGTCCTGATCGAGGATTAGGCATGATTTGGAAAATCCTAACCTGGGAGGTTAGGTGTGATGATTATGATGATTAAGTCCTGATCGAGGATTAGGCATGATATGGAAAATCCTAACCTGGGAGGTTAGGTGTGGAAAATCCTAGTCTGGAGGGCTAGGTAATGGAAAATCCTAACCTGGAGGGTTAGGTGTTGAAAGTCCTAGTCTGGGAGGCTAGGTGTTTGGAAAAGTCCTAGTCTGGGAGGCTAGGTGTTGGAAAAGTCCTAATTCGGAAAGGTTGGGTGAAAAGTCCTAGCTTGGAGGGCTAGGTGAAAAGTCCTAACCTGGAGGGTTAGGTGCAAATTCCCATCCTGGAGAATTAGGTGAAAAAGTCCTGGCTTGGAGGGTCAGGTGCCTAGCTTGGAGGGCTAGGTTGGATGATGTTCTAACTCGGAAGAGTTGGGTGAAAAGTCCTAGCTTGGAGGGCTAGGTGAAAAGTTCTATCTTGGAGGGCTAGGTGAAAAGTCCTAACTTGGAGGGTTATGTGCAAATTCCCAACTTGGAGAGTTAGATGGAAAAATCCTTAGCTTGGAGGGCTAAGGTGGATGAATTCCTAGCTTGGAGGGCTAGGGTTGAGTCACTGGATCGGTCTGGTGACCGATCAGGGACATTGGCACGCTGCTCCTTAGTGGATCGGTCTGGTGACCGATCCAGCTATGTCTGATCGGACTGGTGACCGATCAGGGAGCGCACAGTGAGATTGGGAATCTACTGTGTGGCTCCTGATCGGACCAGTGACCGATCAGGGAGCAGGCTGCTTCCTTACTGTCTTGCTCCTGAGACCGATCAGGGAGCAAACGGTGAGTGAGTTTCCTTGCTGATCAAAGTCTTGGATCGGTCCGGGGACCGATCAGGGATCTTGGATTTGATTAAAAAGTAACTGTTCATCTTGCCTGATCGATCTGGGTGACCGATCAGGATCCAATCTGATCGGTCTGGTGACCGATCAGGCTTCACCCTGATCGATCTGGTGACCGATCAGGCGTGTATAGCTTGCGAGAGCTGGGAATCCCAGCAAAGCAGTGGATCGATCTGGTGATCGATCCACACACCCTGGATCGGTCCGGTGACCGATCACTTTAATTCAAATTTCACTGTCAGACGCGGTCAGAGCGTCTGATCGTATCGGATTTGCTGATGTATGTGATATGCTGTGTGATCTTCTGCTCTAATGCTCTGATTGAGTTTCAGGTGACAGGGGAGGATTCAAACACTCAAGGAGAAGTCAAAGCATGCTTTCCTTGGAGCAGGTTTGTCCCTTTTCACATCTCAGGTTGCAACGGCGAGCCGAAGACTGAGGCTGAGACTGGAGCTTGGCTGAGGAGCTCAGTGAGTCCAGAGATAGCTCAGTAGAGGCTGGCGTTGGCAGATGAGTAGCTGGGAGCTACAGAGATGTGGTCACTTGTCGCTTGGCGGAGAAACAAAAGGAAGCGCGAGAAGACGAGGCGGTAGAGTTTTTTTTGGAAGCGATTCAGTTTGAAAAACTTCTTCGTGTTCTTGCATTCTGCTGCTACAAGCTTGCTGTTCTTGAGTTCTTCAACCATTCTAAGCAAGCTATAGAGGAGCAATCATCATACTTGAGCGCTTGAAGGAGAAAACAAGAAGCTTGGAGTCCGACAGTGGGAAGACACGAGGCAGACAGGGGTCTGCGTGAGATCGCCACTGGGTGGAGCTCAGGGAAGCTTGCTGTGTTTTGTCCTTGCGAAGAGTTTCAGTAAGATCCTTCTTGTTGTTGTTTCATTGTGCTCATTATATATCATTGTGTGAAACACGCTGTGGAGAGGTTTCTCCACCGAGAAGGAGGTTGCTTCATATCCGGTGTTGACCGGGGCTTGATCTGCCGACGATCAAGGGATCGCCCACCTCAAGGGCACGCCAAGGAGTAGGGGCAAGTTATCCCCGAACCTTGTAAACCCTCCTTGTTAGCGATCTTGCTAGTTGTGATTGTTTCGCTCTCGTTTAGTTTTTCGGCATACTCTGTTTTCCACACTTTCCGCTGTGCTACTGATATTTGAGTTGCAGAAATCGTGATAAGTTGACAAGGGGCAAGCGATTGTCTATATTCACCCCCCCTCTATAGCCATCTCGTTCCCAACAGGGATAACCCTAATTATGAGCCCTAATGGCCTCCCATGGTCTTATAAGTAAAGTATGGTTGGTTCCTTACCTTATGCTATGTTACATGATTAATGGAATGATGGAATCTAGCCCTATAGGTTTCGGCCAAGAAAAGGAATTTAGGTTTGGAAGGAGTTAGGGTTCAAAGAATGATGGTTTATGCTTACCATGAAGTATATATATGTATAGGTTCAAGCATGTGGTAGAAATCATGTTACCAATAATCCTAAGATTAAGCACCATGTTTTATATTTTATGTCTTATGTTTATGATTGGATGTCATGCTTAATAGGGTTATTTATGAATGTCTTATGTTTATGCCATGTACTTGGATGGTAGGTAGCATGTTTATGGAAGTCCTACCTATGTATGCTCATGTTATGTTAAGAACCATGCTATGTTATATGCTCATGTTATGTTAAAAACCATGCTATGTTATATGCTCATGTTATGTTAAGAACCATGCTATGTTATTTTGTAGTTTATGTTCATGATAAGAATGATGCCATGATAAGTATGTTATGTTTATGTTCATGATAAGAATGATGTCATGATAAGTATGTTAGGTTTATGTTCATGATAAGAATGATGTCTAGGTTTATGTTCATGATAAGAATGATGCCATGATAAGTATGTTATGTTTATGTTCATGATAAGGATGATGCATGCCATGTTTTATGAATGATGATGCATGTCATGTTTTATGAATGATGATGCATGCCATGTTTAATAAAAGAAGATGCATGTCATGTTATGAATGAAAGATGATGCTTATGTCTTTAAGGCATAAATATGCTAAACGGCACGGTCGATGGTCGACGGTACGACGGTCGTGAGGACCGGTAAATGGGCCGGTAGATGGGCCGAGCCGTAACAAGTTATGTTATGTTAAAAATGCCATGAATGTCTTATGAATGATGAAGCATGTAAAGTATTTTACTTTATGAATGGGCTTGTACCGGACCGAAGTATGGGTCCAAGGGATGGGCACCTTAAGAACGCTCCGGTTCTGGACTACCGACTATGCTGTCCACGGTTCTGGCACTACCGTAGCTGTGCAACAGGGATGGGCACCTTAAGAACGCCTCGATTCGGGGACTACCGACTATACTGTCCTTATCCTAGTAGGTCGAGGCTAGCTACCTCGTACTTACTTAGGGATGCGCGCTTATGATGTATGTATGTGGTACAAGCCAGGGCCCAATGATATGATGAATATGTTTAAGCATTTAAAAGTATGTTTTAGAAAAAAGGTTAAGCATCCTTATGTATATGCATTCCCCTCATGCATTCATTCATGTTATGCATTATGCTATGGTAACAAGACTTGATGCTTACTCTTTATGTCAAGAAAGATGCATGAGAAGAATTGATCTATGACATGATTATGTTAAAAGGATGCTCATATGCTATGATCAGAAGTATGCCTATGTATCATGCCATGCTAGGAACATTTATAATGTTTATGTTTATACCATGTAGCATGCCATGTTTAGAATGTTTACTATGTTTACGTTTATGCCATGTCTCATGCCATGATAGGAATGTTCACTTATGTTTATGATCATGCCATGTTCAATATATGATAAATGATTCAAGTTGTTATGTCCTAAGTAGAGCACTAAGTATGTTGATGTTTTATGTGCTCATTATGAGATGATGAATGGTTTTTGTGAGTAGGAAAGAGTCTTACTAAGCCTATGTGCTTATAGTCTTATTTTCTTATACCGCAGATCATTCAAGGGGTCAATGATGGAAGCAGCAGGAGGGCAAGAAATCATGTGTGTGGTAGTGACTTGGCCCAGGAAACCCTATGTTTATCGTTTATGCTATAACTTGACTTTGGTCTCTTATATGCTTGAATGCTTGAATAATGACTTATGGAACTCTATGATATGATGTTAAGTATGACATGATATGACATGATATGATGTTTAAGTATGAAGTCAATATGCCAAGGTTCCTATGTCATTATGTTAAGGATGTTAGTAGGGCATGTATAAGTTAAAGTTATTCCGCTGCCTTATGATGTCTACATGCCTTAAGTATGTTAACGTAACGCCGCTTAATAGAAAGAAAAAAAAAAGCGGGCGTTACAATCTAGGTCGAAGTCTTTTCCCATGCTTATCTCTTGGAATTTCAAATGGCTCTTCTAGTACCATTATGCACTCCCAATCCATGCCAAACCACGTCTTCATCTGCATCCTCCAATAGTCAAAATCTTTAAGATCATAGGGAGGTGGAATGTTGACGTCATCACCCAACTTATCTTCAATCGTCATTTCCTCTAGCTTGTTGCTCTCTCGGTGGTTAGTCCGTAGATGAGCGACCTTCGCTCTAATACCACTTGTTAGGACCGTGACCGTCAAGCTAGAGGGGGTGAATAGCTTGTTCTCGATTTTTCTTCCTACAAAGTTAGTGCACAAGTGGAATAAACAAAAACTAACACTAAAACTAAGAGGAACACACCGATTTACGTGGTTCGGAGATAAAACTCCTACTCCACGGCTGTCCGTAAGCTGGACGATCCCGATCCTTCGGTGGATGATTCCCCAGAGCACCTCCGGCTAGCTCTCGTAGCTCCTTGTGGGTGGAGAAACCTCACCACAAATCTTGTACACGATCTGAGCAATACAGGCTACTAACAAGCTTTACCCAAGTAAGTTTCGCCAGGAAGAAAAGGCCTTAAACGAGCTCCCTTAAATAGAGCTCGAGGCTAAAATGGTGCTACCAGTCGACTGGTCCAACCCCAGTCGACTGATCCCACATGGATTCGACCATTGTAACTCCAACGTTCAAATTTCCAGCGCCACCAGTCGACTGATCCTGGATCACTCGACTGGTTCATCCCTAAGTCTAGGGTTACCCTTCCCGAGTACATTTCTCTCTGCACTCGAACTCTCACGACATAGTTCCCGAGTATAATGCCCTCAGTACTCAAACCCTCACAACATGGTCGACCCTTGATCCAGCAACCTCGATCTGTTTCCTTCGCGGCCTCTTCGACATCGGCTTCCGTCCCTCAAATGCATACACAAGCCCTCGGCTTGCCTCCATGCCATCCTTCACGCATGCCTCGAAGTCCGAGTCCCTCGGCTCATCGTCCCTGCTCCAGCAACCTCGACCTGTCACCTTCAACCTGTAACACCCCAAATTTGTCAATGTAAAAGCATGACAATGTATGAAAATGGTTATAATGAAATAATATAAATTTCATGCAATCGCATGTTATGAAATGTCATGAATACATGAAATATTATATTCATGAAATATTATTATCATGAAATATTAGCATGAAATATTATATTCATGAATATGGAATATTAAAAATATTATGAAATAATATTTTTGGAATATTATGAAATATTCTGAATTCATAAAATATTATTCATATTATGAAATTTCATGATGGGCTTGGTTTAATGGGCTTTGACATGGGTTAGTGCAAATTGTGATAAAAAGAAGAGCTAGAAAGGAGGAAGCAAGGATTGAACCTTGGACCTCCTAGTTGCACTCACCATGTCATAACCAATGAACCAAGCAATATTTCATGTAGAAGGAATAAGGAACATGCTTGTTAAGTGGGTAAGAGTGAAGAGACATGTCTTTTCATGAGAAAAGTATAAATAAGGGAAGTTGGAGTAACTTCCTTTTTCTTTCTTCTTCTTCCTTTTCTCTTCTCCACCGAAACCACCTTCTTCCCCTTCACTTCTTCCATTTTCGAAAATAGCATCCAAGGTTCTAACCCTAGGGCAATTGCAAGGAGGAAAGCCAAGTATCTTGCCTTCTACCAAGACCAAGGAGTCTTAGAGGAAAAAAATTGAAGAAAAGGCTTCCACATACCCTTCGAGTGTAGGGTACCCTACGATTTTAAGGAGGTTAAAATCCAGCGCTAGGATGTAAGTATCCTCTCGCCTGCAGTATAATGGTTTGTGCATGTTTCCATTGTGTTCTTATTTTGAAAAAAATGGGAGTTCTCCCTTATAAGACTTTCGGCCACCACCCTTTCATGAGTCTTGGTTACTTCTTATTGCATGCGGAGATTCCTAGAAATTTAGGGTATATGTATATGTGGTTTATCCCAAATATTGTGAACAAAAATCTAGGGTTATGCCTTTGTATAGGTTTCGGCCAACACCCAAGGGAAGGACCTTGGTTACCCTTTGATGCATGTGAAGATCCCTTGGAACTTAGGGTATATTTATATGATGTGTCCTTTCATTTTTGTGATAACAAAAGCTAGGGTTTAGGGCTTGTATGGGTTTCGGCCAAGGTATTGAAAAAGGGGCTAGTGAGAGTTGAGTTATCCTAGAAAACATTCATGCTTAGGGTATGGAATAATATTGTATACAAGGTGTTTGTATAATTGTGTGTGAAGTTTGGATGACAAAAAAATCTAGCCTAGCCTACTCTACAAGGTTTCGGCCAACCCTAGGGGAATTAGGGTTCGAGGTTGAATGATTTTCCTTATGATATATCCATGCTTAATGATATAAGTGAAGTGTTTGTAAGAATGCTTGAATGAATGCTTGGTGGGAAAACCAAATTCCTTACTGGTAACTTTCGGCCAACCCTAGTCCTAGAGTTGGGAAGTACTTGATGAAATCACGAAGCATGCTACTAATTATATGATATGAGTATAATGTATGTGACCTATCTTGTTAGGTATAAAAGCATGCCTTATAGCCCATGGGGCACCCTGATGATATGAACATGATGTGTTTGATGATATGCTTAAAAAGAGATACTCTATTGAAACTGGGATCAAGAGCACCCGAATGCGTGGTGTGTCCCTAGGGGATCAAGAGCACCCGAATGTGTGGTGTGTCCCTTAAAGATGTGACTAAGAGTACCTTTAGGCATATAAAGATATATATGAGTAATTGCATGATAAATTACTTTACTTTGATGAAAGTTGTGTACCCGACTCGGAAGGGGGTCGTTAAACAAATCCAATGTACATGTTAACTGAAGGTCATGGCATTGGTAGGACGGAAGGGTCCTGCTCTAATTAGATTGGTGGCTCGCTACCCCAATCTATTAGGGAACGCGCATGAGGTGGTACTACAACTGGGCCCTAGATGATGATATGTATTTTTAAGTACTTACCTTTATGGAACTTTTTGAAAGGCATATTTTCCCATTATGTGATGATCTTGTTCTGTAAGTACTTAGAGATATTTGATGTGATGCTTATGATGCTTTGATGAGATGCTTATGATGCTTATAATCTTGTTCTATCTTGATTACTGAGTACATGATATGATGTATCGATATGGTTTTGCGAGTAGGCCCGGATTCTTACTAAGCATGTTTTGCTTACTAGTTCATGTTGTTTCTTATGCTGCAGATGGCGGTAAGAAATACTCGAACTAAGGAAGAGGCAGAGGGAAGGCTAGAGGATGTGTGTGGTGATGGCTCGGGAAAGGATGAAAGATTCTATCTACCTTAGTTTGTCTAGAATCTAACTGCTTCCGATAAAAGATTGAAATTGTATTACTATACTCTGAATATATGATGATTGTGACTACTCTACTGTGATTAAGTTAGGGATATGGAACCTATGTCATGCTAGATAATACTATCATTAATGTTTAAATTTTGTAGTATGCATGCTAAGTAAAATGCTAGATATTTACTAGTTTCTGTTCTTATGAATGCCTCTTTTGCATGTATCTAAGACTAGATAACTCTTGCTATATTCTTACTTGAGATTCCATGCTATAGTGTGTTAAATGATCTTCCTATTAAGTTGTAAATGCATGTAGATATAAAAGAAACGAAAAAAAAACCTTGCTTGGTAAATTAGTCTTCAATAAGCATGCTTACTACACTTCTTGTTTGGTTATGCTTTGTTTGGATATACATGCTTAACATGATATATGAGATGAATGTATGGACCCGTAACCCCGCCTTTAGGGTAGATATAAGGTCGGGCGTTACAAGTTGGTATCAGAGCAGATTTCCCCTCCATCACACACACATCAAGCTTCCTCCTGCCGCTTCCAAGTAAGAAATCCTAACTCGCTTAGATTATTTCATGTACAGTGCTACTATATGGGATGATTAATACTTGCATAACAAGTGAAGGTAGAATTAATGCTTATGTAGCCAATTATCACTTGTATGATAGTCAATGACTAGAAATTGTAAAATATGTGAAGGTATAAGCATTTATTCATGACCTAGAATTTGGGGTAAGAGGGTGGTTACATATAGTAATCGCTAGGGTAAACCACACCGATTGGGTGTGTGATTCCTCTGTATACATTTGCGAATTGAAAAAGGAATGGTTGTGTACTAACCATGTCATTTTTTTTTCAATTCCAGATGTTGCCGGAGGACTACCCTGAGAGATGCCGCGAGCTGCTGGAGCAGATAGAGACAGTTAGGGACTGGCCGACCCTGGGAATTCAAGGCACCATAGGATTCTTGGATCGGCTCTTCTGGAAACTGGAGCGGGAAGGGTTTCCAGCCACGGACGATCATAGGATTGGAGCTTTACTCCGTTCTTTGCCCAACCGGGCCAGAGAGGTGGCGCATCAGATCTGGGGACAGCACAGATGCCGTATGCCCTATACGGGGTTATGCAGGCAGCTCCTCCGCCATGAGTTTCCAGCGGACCTGGGAGACTCGGAGGAGGACCCCGAGCAGTCCGAGGAGGACCCTGAGCCCTATGAGGAGGACCCCGAGCCCTTTGAAGAGGATCCTGAGCCCTTCGAGGAGGATCCTGAGCCCGTCGATGAGGATCCCGAGCCATTCGAGGAGGACCCCGAGCCCTTCGAGGAGGACCCTGAGCCCTTCGAGGAGGACCCTGAACTCTTCGAGGAGAATCCAGAGCTGCTGGAGATGTTCGAGGAAGACCTTGAAGCGGACGAGGAAATTCTCGAGATTGAAGATGAGGACCCGATGGGGACAGTTGAGGATCCTGAGGTGGGCCAGAGGGTGATGAGCGAGGAGATAGTAGGTGTCGCTATGTTATTCTTTATGTTGGGCATCACGGCAGCCCATCTTGCTCACTGAGTGGACTAGTTTGTATGTAGACTTATAAGAATGAATAAAATAAATTTCGGTTGGTAAAATAAATAAAATCTCATTTATCCAATATTGATCATGTGACTACATTGCCCTCGGGAGAGGTGATGCCCTCTACCCAAATGCTGCGGGCCGCACCGATCAGCATCGCAGATAGGGAACTCTACTGCGATCTGATAGTGCTTAATATGGCTGATTATGATCTGATATTGGGCATGGATTTCTTGAATAAATACGGCGCTTCTATCGAGTGCTGTAAACGAAGGGTTATCTTCCGACCCGAGACGGGGATTCTCTTTGAATTTATCGGCGAGCCGAAGAAGAAGACTGGCAAATTCTTATCGGCTCTGAAGGCAAGGAAAATGTTAGAGAATGGATGTTCTGGATTTCTAGCTCATGTGGTTGATACTCGTCCTAGAGAGGACCCGAAGCTAGAAGACGTCGAAGTCGTATGCAACTATCCAGAGGTATTTCCTGATGACTTACCTGGGTTAGCACCTGAAAGAGATGTTGAATTTGCCATTGATTTGATTCCTGGTACTAACCCCATCTCGAAGGCACCATACCGAATGGCGCCGACTGAATTGAAAGAATTGCAAGGACAGCTGCAAGAGCTACTCGACAAGGGACTTATTCGTCCTAGTCATTCCCCCTGGGGAGCTCCCGTACTGTTCGTCAAAAAGAAGGACGGGTCGATGCGTATGTGTATCGACTATCGGGCATTAAATAATGTGACCATAAAGAACAGGTACCCTCTGCCCAGGATAGATGACCTGTTCGATCAGTTAAAGGGAGCTACGGTTTTCTCTAAGATCGATCTGAGGTCTGGTTACCACCAAGTCCGGGTGAAAAATGAGGATATACCCAAAACTGCTTTCCGGACGAGATACGGACATTATGAGTTCGTAGTGATGCCGTTTGGAGTTACTAATGCTCCGGCAATATTCATGGACCTTATGAATAGGATTTTCTCGGCATTTCTCGACAGATTTGTGATCGTCTTCATCGACGACATCCTTATTTATTCGAGGACTTCCGAGGAGCATGCGGAGCACCTGAGTATAGTATTACAGATTCTTCAGAAGGAACAACTATATGCTAAATTTTCGAAATGTGAGTTCTGGCTGAACCAAGTATCATTCTTGGGACATGTTATCTCCAAGGACGGAGTGATGGTCGACCCAATTAAAATTGAGGCCGTAAGTAACTGGTCCAGACCCAAGAATGCCAGTGAGGTCAGAAGTTTTCTGGGGTTAGCAGGTTATTACAGAAAATTCGTAGAGAATTTCTCTCGGATTGCAGCCCCTATGACAGCTCTTACAAAGAAGGATAAGAAATATACCTGGACCGAGGAATGTGAGAAGAGTTTCTCTGAACTGAAAAGGAGGCTGACTAGCGCTCCTATATTGACTCTTCCGGAAAATGATACGGGTTTCGATATGTACAGCGATGCATCCAAACTTGGACTCGGAGCTGTGCTTATAGAATGTATCCGAGGGACCATGGACAAAACAGGGACGATGAGCTGAGAGAAGCGGACTTCGAGGCATACGTGAAGGATGTAATGGGAGACAAGTCGTGGGCTTGCATGCATCCGAGGGACGAGAGCCAAAGTCGAAGAGGGCTTGGAGGCAACAGGTCAAGGCTATTGGAACAGGGACGATGAGCCGAGGGAAGCGGACTTTGAGGCATACCCGAAGGATGGCATGGGGGGATGAGCCGCGGATTTGCATGCATCCGAGGGACGAGAGCCAAAGTCGAAGAGGGCTTGAAGGCAACAAGTCGAGGCTGCTTAATAAAGAGTCAACTGAGTCTTGAGGATTTGAGTGCTGAGAGAACTGTACTCGGAAGGGAAAGCCTAGGGTTCGAGTGCTGAGAGAATTGTACTCGGGAAGAGAAACCTTTGGTGGCAGTCGACTGATGCTTGATCAGTCGACTGAGGTAGAGCACAGAGAGATCAGTCGACTGTTGCTTGGATTAGTCGACTGATGTAGTCAACTGGTGTCGACCAGAATGCGAATTGTCAGGCGGTGGCATTCAAATTCACGAAGACCAGTCGACTGGTGAAGCACCAGTCGGCTGGTAAGGGTCAAAATAGTATCGAACTCTATTTAAGAGGGCTCATGTTTGGCTACTTCTTCTTGGCGAAACAAGCTTAGTAAAAGCTTGTTAGTAGCCTACAAGTGCTTAGTTCGTGTCAAAGGATTGTGGCAAGGTTTCTCCACCCACAAGGAGCGACAAGAGCTACTCGGAGGTGATCCATGGAATCATCCACCGAAGGATCGGGATCGTCAACCTTACGGACAATCGTGGAGTAGGAGTTTCATCTCCAAACCACGTAAAGGTGATGTGTTAACATTGTTTAATTTAGATTTGGGATATCCGCTTGCGCTTGCTAACAATTTGTAGGAAGAAAAAATCGAAAAGAAGCTATTCACCCCCCCCCCTCTAGCTAAACGACAAGGTCCCAACAATTCCGACAAAGTTCGAGTCGATATTCACCCCCCCCCCCCTCTATCGACTGGCACCGATCCTATAAGTGTTAGTGCTGGAAGGACCAGATCGAACCTAATTTGATAATGGCAAAGAGTTCAAAGTTATGTATATAATATGATCTAATGGATTTACCAAGTGTTCAGGAATGTCCTAGTTCACCTAGGCATGAAGTCATGACCTGCAGGGTTGAGCAAAAAGTCCTAGTCAAGGACTGGGCTGATGGATCGCTTGGCCTGCTAGAGGGGGGGTGAATAGCACTTTTTCGGTCATTTCTCTACAAAGTCGTTAGTGCAGCAGAAACAATAATATGCAAAGAAAATATGAACAATGCTAACAACCAAACGTTTACTTGGTATCCACCCAGATGGGTGACTAAGCCAAGGATCTGCGCCGTACACCACTTCCACTATCAAAAATCTCCTTCAGGTGGAGAAACCTTTACAGTGGTGATCTTCCTCTTTATAGAATGTAGTAGAATAAGAGAGAGGAAGTAGAGAACACTTTTCAGACGAGCATCACTTCGTTGTCGTACGGAACTGTACCGCTCACGTGCAAAAAGGTCCTCCTTTTATAGGAGAACAGGATAAACTCGCAGTCTATCCAGCCCCGCACCAGTCGACTGCCCCTGGGGCAGTTGACTGGCCTAGCATTAATTGCTAGCCAACGGCTAGTTTTTGGGGTGTTACCAGTCGACTGCCTCTGGGCCAGTCGACTGGTAGAAGGCTGAAAACCTTCTTTGAGTTTTGGCAGTCGACTGCCCTCTATCCAGTCGACTGCCCACTCACTCCCAGCCAGTCTTCACATAGTCCTTCTCGTATGCCTTCAGGTTCACTCCTTGGCTCACCCCTTGAAGTCATCTTCCTCTGGCTCTCGTCCCTTGGATGCGCACACAAGCCTTCCTTGGCTTGCCTCCATGTCACCCTTCACGTGTGCCCTTGAAGCCCACTTCCCGGCTTGCCCTTAGAGTCCTCCTCCCTCAGCTCTTGTCCCTCGGATATGTCCATCATGTGTGATTCTCCAAATCCTACAAACTCAATCTCACACATCAAATACAACATAACACTCTAACCTTGAACATATTCACCGACACACATCAAAACCATGATCTTCCAATCATTTAAGGGTCGATTGTCTCAACAATCTCCCCCTTTTTGATGTGTGGCAATATGTTTAAGTTTAGAGATAAATAACAACCAACAATAACAATAGCAATTGAAAAAGCATAAGACATAGTAATCATAAGAGATAACCTCCCCGTTAATCCATGTCTTCTCCCATTTTCAATTATAATCATAATCCAAGTTAAGTTTTCACTTAACACTAAACAACATTAAAAATGTAAGACATATCAAAACCTAAAAGGTAACCTCCCCCTTAATCCATGTCTTCTCCCCATTTTTAATCATTCAAGGTCTAAGTGAGAAAGAAAACCTTAAACCATCCATTCCAAGTTAAATTCTAACTTAAATCACCCATTCTCCCCCTTTGACACCATCAAAAAGGATTGCCTCAAGCAACCCAACCCTATGGCATCAAATGAGAGAAAATTAGATTTCTGAAAATTCCCACAGAAGCTGAAACCAGACGTGCCAGTCGACTGCCCATGGGGCAGTCGATTGATACGCTATCAGTGTCAATTTTCAGCTTTTGTACCGAAATTCAGAAACTTCCAGAAAAATTCGGAAAATTCCAAAAATTCTAAAAATTGTAGACATGTTTGAAATGATATACTCTATCAAGGAAAAATATTAGTTCATATAAAATTTCAAACATGCATGACTTTTGATAAAAACTCAAAATCCTTGTAAACCACTAAGTTTTGTATCAAACTTGAAATCTAATTTTGCAATCCTATATCTTTTAAAAATATGGCAAAGCATATAAAACATAAAATGGTTTTCAAAGTTTTAAAATGTCCAACTATGATCGTTGGGCAAAGTGTCCATTGATTAAACACTTGCCTTCCCCATAGTTGATCTAGTTTTCATATTTTGATACTTATAATGATTCAACAATGTGTCACAAGCACAAGTGAACCAAATGTATCACCCTAATGGATCAAGCACACTTTTTTCAAATGTAATATCCCAAGGTTCATCCTATACTTCTACAAAACACATTCCAAGGCCTCTTCGTAAGGATGTAAACTCCCGATTCGGGAAGAGGCTTGGTAAAAATGTCGGCTAGGTTCGACTTTGATTCAACATAGTTTAGTTCTATGTCTCCCTTGCCACATGGTCTCTAATGAAGTGATGTTTCACTTCAATGTGTTTTGTCCTAGAGTGGGTGAACCAGATTTTTGGTTAAGTTGATTGTACTTACATTACCACACAAGACTTTGACCTTGGTGTAATGTAACTCATAATCTTCTAAGGTGTGCATGATCCAAAGGAGTTGGGAAACACACCCACCCATTGCTACATATTCCGCCTCCGTTGTTGATAGGGCAACGCATGGTTGTTTCCTACTACTCCAACTAACTAAGGAAGACCCAAGGAATTGACACCCTCCACTAGTACTCTTTCTATCTAGCTTACAACCCGCATAGTCCGAGTCGGTGTATCCAATTAGATCAACACTAGGGGTTCTTGGATACCAAAGTCCGACATTAAGGGTACCTTTGACATACCTTAGGATCCTCTTGACTACAACCAAATGGGACTCTTTGGCACAAGATTGGTACCTTGCACACATACCTACCGCAAAAAGTATATCGGGTCTACTAGCGGTTAGGTATAGTAGGCTACCAATCATGCTCCTATATTTCTTAGAGTCTACCATTTTACCTTCAAGGTCACTATTGACGGATCGATGTGGCGTGCAGAGGGGGGGTGAATGCACTTTTTCGGATCGTTTTGATCTCTACACAGATGTTAGCGCAGCGGAAATAATATGCAAAACAAATAACAATGCTAACAATACCAGATTTAGTTGGTATCCACCCCGGCCGGGTGACTAATCCAACAATCCTTCGGCGGATCACTCCCCGGATAACCTCAGGCTAGAAACGTGTCGCTCCTTGTGGGTGGAGAAACCTCTCCACAATTCTTTGCAAGCTACTAAGCACACAAGACTACTAACTTGCCCTATCCAAGCAAGTTTCGTCAAAAGAAATAGTAGAAAACGAGCCCCTTTAAATAGGGCTCGAATTTGAAACAGCCGGTACCAGTTGACTGACCAAATGGCAGTCAACTGGTCCCACTCAGATTCGACCGTTACATCATAACGTTCGAATTCTGCCAGCCTGTTTAAGCCTATGCCAGTCGACTGCCCCTGGGCCAGTCGACTGGTACACACTTAAGCCTAGGGTCTCACTCTCGAGTACAAGTCTCTCCGCACTCAAACCCTCCCGGCTTAACCCCTGAGTACAAGCACTCATACTCAGCCTCTCTCAACCTAGTTGACTCTCCACTAGCAGTCTTGACTGTTGCCTTCAAGCCCTCTTCATCTTTGGCCCTCGTCGGATGCGCACGCAAGCCTCCAGCTTGCCTCCATGCCACCCTTCACGTACGCCTCGAAGTCCGCGTCCCTCAGCTCATCATCTTTGCTATCCAATGGTCCCTCGGATACGCACGTAAGCCTCCAGCTTACCTCTATGCCATCCTTCACCTGAAGACGTCAACCAAATCCACATATACCTGTACACCTGCACACTCATGTATATATGTGAGAACAACACAAATCCTAACATAACCATATTGCCCACTCATCAAAATATCATGATCCTCCAGATCATCTCAGGGCGATTGCCCCAACAACTATCCATTTTCACATTGGTTCCTATGGGTGTAGATGCTACCTTAGCATTTTCTAAGCCAAATTTCTTTAACATTTCCTTAGCATATTTGGTTTGAAAGACATGTGTTCCTTCATTAGTTTGCTTAACTTGAAGGCCTAAAAAGAAGGTTAACTCTCCTACAAGACTCATCTCAAATTCATCTTCCATACACTTGATGAATTCTTGTAAGAAGTCATTATTTGTTGACCCAAAAATGATATCGTCTACATAGACTTGGGCAACAAATATGTCCTTGTCCTTAGATTTTAGGAACAAAGTAGGGTCAATTGTTCCTCTCCTAAACCCCTTAGACACTAGAAATGAAGAAAGCCTTTCATACCAAGCCCGGGAGCTTGTTTCAATCCATATAAGGCTTTTCTTAATTTGTAAACGTGTCTTGGATAATTAGGGTCCTCAAACCCGGGGGTTGTTCTACATAAACCTCTTCCTTAATGATCCCATTAAGGAATGCGACTTCACATCCATTTGGTGAAGTGTGAAACCCATGTGAGCGGCATAGGCTAGTAGAATTCTAATAGATTCTAATCTAGCTACGGGGCATAAGTCTCATCATAATCTAATCCCTCAACTTGGTTAAACCCCCTAGCTACCAATCTAGCTTTGTTCCTAGTGATTTTACCTTGGTCATCTAGTTGTTCCTAAAGACCCATCTTGTGGTTACAATGGTGCAATCATTGGGCCTAGGAACCAACTCCCAAACTCACTTCTCTCAAATTGATTTAGCTCTTCTTGCATGGCTAAGACCCAATCAACATCTCCTAATGCTTCATCAATGACTTGGGTTCTAATTGAGAGATTAGAGCTATTTGACTAGTTTGATCCCTAAAATAGGACCTAGTCCTTACTCCTTGAGTTACATCACCCACTATTTGGTCAATAGGGTGATCGTGGTGATGTCTCAAGGGCCTAGAAGTTGTGGGTTCATTTACTACTTCTTCCTCTTCCTCTAGGGTACTTCTTACTCCCCCTAGATCATTGCCCTCCAAATGTAGGTCTTGGATTCTTTGGGCAAGGGGTTGGACCTCTTCTATATCCTTATCAATTGAGGCTTTTCTAGGGTAGGTATTTGTTGTTTCATCAAACTTACATTTGAGGACTCCTCAATCACTTTTGTCCTCTTGTTGTAAACTCTATAACCCCTACTGGATGAGTACCCAACTAGAATTCCTTCATCGGCTTTTGACTCAAACTTCCTTAGGTCATCTTTGGTATTTAAGATATACACTTTACATCCAAAGACCCTAAAGTAATGGACTTGTGGTACTCTCTCATTCCATAATTCAAAGGGTTTTTCCTAGGAACCTATGTACCAACACCGGTTTTGAATGTAACAAGCGGTGTTAACCGCTTCGGCCCAAAAGTAGCTAGGAAGGGAATATGCATTAAGCATAGTCCTAGCAGCTTCTTGTAGGGCTCGGTTTCTCCTCTCAACTACCCCATTTTGTTGAGGAGTCCTTGGCATGAAAATTCATGCTTGTATCCATTTTCGACACAAAATTGTGTGAAATTTGAATTTTGGAATCCCCACCGTGGTCACTTCTAATTCGATTAATTTTGAGATTTTTTCATTTTCTACCCTTTTACTAAATCCTATGAAGAGTC
>JAGFNQ010004403.1:0-31649 GCA_024364735.1 Boesenbergia rotunda
CTTCAATTCAACGCTTCTACGCTCTTCTGCTCCCGAGCACTCTGCTCCGGAAACCTCCCAACTCGAGCCGACGACGTCCCTCCTCCGAAAAGTCAATCACCTCGGACGTCGGTAACGAAGAGCAATTTCCTTTTATGTTTACGATACTGCAATTGTAATATTGATTTGTAAACCATTTTGCGAAAATATAGAATTGCCCGCAGTAAACGGTCAACGACCGTGGGCCTTGGAGTAGGAGTCGACCTAGGCTCCGAACCAAGTAAAAACACTGTGTTTGCGTGTTTTTTTTTTAATCTTCCGCTGTGCAAATTCTCTATCTCAAATCCGAACGCTTTCCGATATTCACCCCCCCTATCGGTTCTCTCGATCCAACAAGTGGTATCAGAGCGGGGAAGTTCAAATTTGGTGCAACCACCAGTTTGAAAATTTTTCGGATTTTTTATTTTCTTTTTCTCGTTCGAATTTCTTCTAAATTTTTCGTTCGAATTTTTTTTCGTTAATCGAGGTTGGTGCAACACCCCTCGATATTTTATTTTCCTTATCCCGCACTACTACTAATCCAAGACCAAGTCTTGGGAAATTTTTTTAGTTATTTTTTTGATTAAATGGCCATGCAAGAAGGATTCAGCACCGCCAGACCTCCACTTTTCAGTGGAGAAGACTTTTCCTACTGGAAAAGTCGAATGGAGGTCCACCTGAAAACTCAGGTGGACATGTGGATTATCATCCAGTCCGGACTGGAGATTCCCAAAATGCTGAAGGAGTTCCTCAAAGCTACACAGAGTGGGACACCGCTCTGAAACGAAGAATCGAAGCAGATGCAAAGGCGACTCAGACCCTCCAATGCGGCTTAACAAAAGAGGAGCTGAACCGGGTGGGTCCCTTCAACAGTGCCAAGGAGCTGTGGGAAAAATTGATCGAGCTGCACGAAGGAACATCAGACACTCGGATCAGTAAGAGAGATCTGCTCCTGAACAAATTGTATACCATCAAGATGGCCGACAATGAAACAGCAGCCCAGCTTCACGCACGAATCCAAGAATTAATGAACGATCTTCACACTATAGGTCACAAGGTCGAAAATCGTGACCTAATAAGGTATGCTTTAAATGATTTCCCTAGAAACACCTTGTGGGCATCTATGATAGATGCATACAAGGTCTCAAGGGATCTTTCAAAAATTAAACTAGATGAATTATTTTTTGAATTAGAACTTCATGAACAGACTAACTGCAATATGGCCGAGAAAGGTATTGCCTTTGTTGCAGGAAAAACTGGAAGGACAACAAAGAAGAAGCCTCAACCTGAACCCGAGTCTAACTCAGACTCAGACTCAGAAGACGAAGAAGGAGATCGACCTAAACTGGTCCGATTGGCCCGAAGCTACTATAAAGAATTAAAGAACCAATCCAACAGAAGGAAGGCCAACCGAAGAAAGGATGAACCAGCTGAACCCACAAATGACAAAAACAAGCCCAACGTGACTTGCTACGAGTGCAAGAAGAAGGGCCACTACAAGACAGAGTGTCCAAACCTGAAGGAGACCAAGAAAACAAGAAGAAAGAAAGCACTCCAAGCAACCTGGGACGAATCTTCCTCAGAAGAAGAAGAAGAAGCACCCCAGTCAAACCTACTAGCCCTGACCGCCTCAGAAGAAGTCGAGACCGAGTCAGATTCTGAACAGGACGACGGCAGACTAACCTTTTCAGAAGATGGCGAAATCAAGGTAAGTGGTTTCAATAGAAGTCAGTTAAATGAACTTATTTCGTATCTTTCTCGAGATTTGACGAAAGCCAAACTCCAAGTCGAATCCCTCCGACAGGAAGTAAAACTCCTGAAAGAGGGAGCTGACTCTAAATCCTTAACCGAGAAAGTTCAAGAAGGAACTCCTACTCAAGTTGAAAAACTTGAGAAAGAGAACTCCTCCCTGAAAACTCAGGTTAAGGATCTTAGAGCTGCCTTAGAACGATTCACTTCTGGCTCCAAGGGTCTTGACATGATTCTTGCAAAACAGAAGTCCGTTCTAAATCGATCCGGACTTGGCTATAGAACCAAATCCCGACAAAGAACTTACTTTGCTGTACTGAATCAGTCCAGAAGTAAAGTTCAGGCATGGGTACCTAAACTGTACCTGAACAAACCAACTGGATCAAATCAGTATTGGATCCCCAAGGACAAAATTCACATCTTGCCTAACCACTACCGTGGCTTTAGTCCAGGGGAGCCAAACTGAAAATAATATTCATTGTTAGATAAAATCCAACTCTCTTTATTTTTTTTTGCATGTTTGCTTGTTCATTTACCTTCTGCAATTTACCATGCTTAAAGTTAGGATTGATTAGTTTAAGGACTGTACAAACTTAACTGAAACTTGACAACATAGTATTGGGTGGAGGTGAGATGATAGTACGTTAGGGAAATCAATTCTAATAAGATCAAGTCTACTTGGTCTCTTTAGACTGGTGAAACTAGCCGAAGCTACCGATTCAAAATCCAAACTAGTTAGACCAGAACTTTTTCAAAGATTAATTTTGAAAATGAAATTTTATTAAACGGCTTTGTCAAGGAAAGGGTTGATGATCCAATAAGGCTGCGGCCAAAGAAGGCCTAGTGCCTCGCCAAGACCTGGAAGCCAATTTTTGAATTTCAAATTCAAATTACTTTTTGTCAAATTCAAATCTAACTCAATTTTCGGTTAAGTATAGATTCAAACATTTCCTTTCAAAATTTAACTGTTTTTAATAATTAATTTAAGATTTTCAAAATAAATAATAATTTCACAAAATAATTTTATCTGTCAAAACCTATCTCACAAAACCTATAAGGCTAACATGGTTGATAATCGTAGACTGGGTGAGACGACAAACTTAATGAAAATTCATTCAATAACTGCATTTTGTTTAACATTTAGTTTAGAACGGCACTGAAATAATGCAAGTCAAACGATGGTCAAAGTAGTCAAACTATGGTCAAAGTAGTCAAATCACGATCAAAGTAGTCAAACCATGGTTAAAATACTCAAACCGGGTCAAATCTGGTCAAATGCAACCTTTTAGGGACAAGAACCAGTCCTTAGGGCACCCAAACCCTTGCGGGCGCCCCGAGGCTGGTCAAATGCAGCTTTCTGCCACTGCATGCTGACCAGGGCGCCCGGGTGCTCCCGGGCGCCCCCGTATAGTCCTTCAACGGCAGAAAGCTGCCAAAAGGCAGCTGCAGCTCTGGCCAGGGCGCCCTCCCGCTACAGGGCGCCCGCCAATGCCCTATAAAAAGGGCTCCATACCCCCTTCTTCTCTTCACACTCAAACCACTCTTTCACTTCAACTCTCTATTTTCCAAGAGACCTTGCAAGCTCTCATCCTCAACCATGCCTCCCCGAGCTGCCCGGTACAATTTTTTTTTGCAATTAAGTTTTTTTTAATTCTTTCATACTTTCTTTAAATGCATATTTCTTCTCTTAGAAGACGCCGACCAAACCAGGCAGAACCCGGTACCCAACCTAGTCCTGATCCTAGGTTTCCGAATTTAGAATTGTGCAATAAGTTTGCTCGAACGACCTATAAGCCTATCAAAACGAGCTACTTAAATAGATAATTCTTCACCCAATCCTGTCCCTTAGCAATGAACGTCATAAACTTTTACCAACTTGACAATCTCGTATTCTGCACCCATCCAATCAATACATCCTTATGTGCAGAATTTTACAATAACATAATTAGACAGGATAGTCTCATGTTCGTCACCACTGTTCAAGGAATTCCCTTAACTATCACACCTACACTACTCAACCGATTTCTAGGACTACGACTCTCGCAGTCCACCTTATGTTGTTACCCTCCTAGGGAGCCTCCCTTTGATGCTCCCTACTCTCACATCACCTTAGATACATTACATTCATACTTCTTTAGGCAACCCCTAGCCAGACGATTTCAGTCTGTCGAATAACAGGTCCAGGACTATGCTCTATATAGAGTCATAGTCTGATGTATTCTGCCCTTATCTACTAGAGACGTCACCACTATGCGACCATTCCACGCCTTTCTCCTATATGCCTTGATTCATCAGCTAGACATCGACATAGGACTTCACATGTTTCATGCGATCCTACATGCATCCAGTGTTACCACGCAAGGGCGGGTACGCACACCCTACTGCCACATCATCACGTCTATATTACATCACCACGGTCGGAACATCACCGAGGGAGAGATGACTGAGTTGACTGATTACGACGAGATAGGATATAGAAACTTCTCCCTAGCTAGTATAGAGGTTTCCGGTACCGGGGTCTTGTCCTGGAGACGTCAGAGAGCAGCTCCCCAAATCGACTCAGACGAGGAGGTTGAGGTCGACATCGGGGATCTGGCAGCAGCAGCCCGAGCACACATAGACGAGCCTCCACCACCGACCCTCGACCAGCGCCTCACACAGATACAAACGGAGATCCACAGTCTCCGAGAGGAGGTCGAGGCCTATCACATCGAGCAGATGGACGCTCGTAGAACCGATCAAGAAGTGGATGATGCACGATACATTGAGATGATGGCACGATTCGATTCATGGCAGCCTGGCTCATCTGACCACCCTGGTCCTTCTTCATAGTTAGACTATTTCTGCATTGTACTAAGTAACCAAAACATGACTTATGTTTGACGCTACTGTACCTCTGTTTGACTAGTTAACCTATTCTGTTTGACTACTTATTTAACTTAAGTATCTGATCTTGGCTATGCTTAGTAGCATAGGCTTAGTCAACTAGTGGTTCTCTTACTTAAAATTAGTTTTTTTTTGTTTTCAAAATCAGCCTTTATTCAGTTTTAAAAATAAAATTTTTTTTACTTAGTTTTTCAAAACTAGGGTTTTTTCGCAAATGGACTTAGCCTAGGCTCTAACCCTAGAACTGCATGCACCTATAGATGTAGAAGCCAGCATCTCACAATCACCTTAGGGTACTTTTGATTGATAACCTAGAAAGGGTTGAGATGCTTAGGTCTTTGCCTTAATTCAAGATGCTTTAAGTCAGTGCATCTGCAGTAATTGGGGCACTAAATACAACTTACACAGCAATCAAGTTAAGTGTCAAGTTTATAAAATCTAACTTGAACAGAAACACTTAACTTGACTAACCCTAGCAAAAACTACTGCTTATAACAGTTAGTAAGTAGCTAATTGGGTTAGACATGTCCCTACACGAGAAAATCAACTGATTTGGTTTAAGTCTTCTCATGAATTGGTTCAGTACAGCAAAATCATGCAAATATTTTCCTTTATGAAAATTATTTCCTTTATGCAATTTAATTTCTGCTATATTTATCTGTTTTTGATATATGGCAAAGGGGGAGAGATAAGAAAGGAGAGAATTTAAAAAAAAATTTTTGCTTAAAATTTTTTTATTTTTGTCTTTCTCTCAAAATTTCAAATTTTTTATTTTTGTCTCTCAAAATTTCAAAATTTATCCTTTATTCAAAAAGTACTTACTTAAGCTCTTCAAAAATTTTCTAAGTACTTAAGCTTCTCAAAAATTTACTAAGTACTAGAGTTTTTTTTTTAAAACTTACTAAGTACTTAAGTTAAAGCTTTCAAAAACTTTTTGAGTACTTTAAAACTTAAGGCTTCAAAACTTTGTCTAAGTACTCTAAACTCATGCTTCAAAAACTCTTCTATGTACCTTTAAAAATTAAGTTGTCAAAAGATTTCTAAGTACCTAACACTTAAGTTTTCAAAAGTGCAAAAATCATTTTTTGAAAATGCAAAAGCCTTCTGTTGAAAATAACTCTAAGTAAAAAATTTTTCCTTAGAACCCCACGAATTTTTGAAAAATCTAGGGGGAGAGTCCTTCCAGGGGGAGGGAACAAAATTTAATGTTTTTACATGCTTTGATAAAACTTAACTTTTTGAACTAAGGTTGCCATAAATCAAAAAGGGGGAGATTGTTGGTGCAGGAAGCACCCAAGTCAAACCTGTGTTTTGATAATGGCAACAGAGTTCAAAAGTTAAGTCTTAGTTGTTATCTAACATGTCACTCTAGTGTGCAGAGTAAAAAGCCCTAGCGAAGGACTGCTAGACACTGGCGTAGGAATGCCAGGGCAAAAAGCCCTAGCGAAGGACTGCTAGGCACTGGCGAAGGAATGCCAGGGTAAAAAAGCCCTAGCGAAGGACTGCTAGGCACTGGCGAAGGAATGCCAGGGTGAAAAAGCCCTAGCGAAGGACTACTAGGCGCTAGGCGAAGGACAGCTTGGGACTGAAGCCCTAGCGAAGGACTGCTAGGCACCGGGCGAAGGACAGCTCGGTATCCAAGACCTGGTGAAGGACCGCGAGGCAAAAGTCCAACCAGAGGAACGGTTGGCATCAGGTACACTCTCCCGAGAGGAGTAGGTGAGGACGTGTTCCCCGTCGAGGGAACAGTAGGCGTCGGTTCGACCTAGGGCTCCATTTTGGAAGCCCAAAGTCAGAACCAAGACAGCTAAGGTTGTATAAACATAATACTCTAATGCTTTATATTGTTTTAGACTAACCCTGGATGCAGGACCGAAGGAACGTGTGTCTGCAGCTCAGAATGCCCAAAGGAGAGAGGCAAGTAGCTGAGCAGGGCGCCCTCAGTGTCCCGGGCGCCCCCAAGGGCAACACAAAACAAGCGAAGCAACAAAGGCTTCGGCTGCTCACTGGCCGGGGCGCCCCCAACAGCCAGGGCGCCCTGAACGCCCAGGGCGCCCCGAGTGCCCAGGGTGCCCCGCGCCTACGCCAGCGAAGCCGATTACCCTTATCCAGCCGAGAAGCCCGCGCTGAAGGAGTCAAACAGGGCACCCCCAGCGTTCAGGGTGCCCCCAGTGTCAAACCTCATCCCTATTCGAGTGGGATAGAGGTTGACCGAGCGAAGCTCGGATCGCGTGACACGTGGGGGGGGGGGCGCCCCGACGTCCAGGCGCCCGAGGTGCTATAAATAGCACCCAACGCCAAGGCTTTCCACAACAACTTCAATTCAACGCTTCTACGCTCTTCTGCTCTCGCACTCTGCTCCGGAATCCTCCCAACTCGAGCTGACGACGTCCCTATGCTCCGAAAAGTCAATCCACCTCGGACATCGGTAACGAAGAGCAATTTCCTTTTCATGTTTACGATACTGCAATTGTAATATTGATTTGTAAACCATTTTGCGAAAATATAGAATTGCCCGCAGTAAACGGTCAACGACCGTGGGCCTTGGAGTAGGAGTCGACATAGGCTCCGAACCAAGTAAAAACAGCCGTGTTTGCGTGTTTTGCTTTTAATCTTCCGCTGTGCAAATTCTCTATCTCAAATCCGAACGCTTTCCGATATTCACCCCCCCCCCTCTATCGGTTCTCTCGATCCAACAGTCAGGTCCCCGAGATCACCTCGAGAAGGCGAACGCCCGGGATCCCCCTAGGCCAAAGGACCCCGAGATCACCTTGAGGTAGTGGATCCCAAGGATCACTCTATCCGGTAGCCCGACCTCAAGTAACCATCCCCTTTCTTCGGATCTGTGGATAATTACCACTAATAATTACGGGATAATAATGCCCCATAATACGCGGTAACACGCAACCATTTGAACCTTAATTATCGCAACGACCCAGATCTAATGGCTGCGAAGACCATTACTCGGATTATCCTGTAACCAACAATTGAGGGGATGTGGAGAGGAACGTGGGAACACGTGTGACTACCGCCTCAGGTATAAAAGATACTGTAACCACTCGGGTTAGGGGTTACACTCATTCTTACTCACACTTCTCCTTATTTCTTTCCGCCTCAGAGACTCTCGTACCGACTTTAGCGTCGGAGTGGGCTCCGTCGGACATAGCCAACAACACTCTAATAGAAGTTATTCTCGACACCGGAGAATACATATCAAAGTAATCAAGACCCTCTCATTGTCGATAACCTTTAATTACCAACCTGGCCTTATACTTGTTAATTGTTCTATCTGATTTTATCTTTTTCTTGAAGATCCACTTGAAACCTAATGGTTTACTCCCCGGACGAAGGTCCACAAGTTCCCAAGTGTGATTTTGCAAGATAGATTCTATCTCAGATGCAATTGCCTCTTTCCAGTGAGGTCCCTCAGAAGAGTTTACTACTTCTGAGTAACTTTGGGGCTCACCTTCTAGTATGAAAGTGATAAAATCTGTTCCTTAAAATTCTTCTAAGGGACCTTATTTAAAAGGTAATTAGCTGTTAACATAGCTTCCTCCCACATGGAGTCTGACAATCCAAAGCTCAATTGAAGAGCATTCATCATCTCTTTAAGAGTTCGATTCTTTCGCTCAGCAACCCCATTCTGCTGAGGGGTATAAGGAGCTGTTGTTTCCTGTCTGATCCCATGTTCAACACACAACTCAGTGAAGGGTGATATATATTCATCACGTCGATCACTTCGAACCACCTTAATCTTCTTATTAAGTTAGTTTTCAACCTCATTCTTGTAGAGAACGAATTTCTCTATAGCTTCATCCTTGCTATTGACAAGATACACATAACAGTATTTTGTGTTATCATCTACAAAAGTAATAAAGTACCTATTCCCACCACGTGTCGGTGCACCTTTTAGGTTACATACGTCGGTGTGAATTAGGTCGAGTGGATCGTTGCTTCTTTCAACATGTTGAATGGATGACCTTGTCAACTTTACTTCAACACAAGTCTCACACTTGTGTTTTGGGTCAAGGTGAAATGTCGGTATGTTTTACATGTTTATTAATCTATGAATCACATCATAATTCACATGTCCTAGTCTCCCATTCCATAAACATGAAGACTCATGCATATAAGTGAAAGAGCTCTCAATTTTATTTATCTTAGGCCTAATGGTCATTACACTGAGATTAAACAACTCATCAGATACATAGCCCTTTCCCACAAACATTCTATTTTTTGACAGTACAACTCTGTCTGACTCAAACACAATGCAAAAGTCATGCTTGCTTAATAATGATCCGGACACTAGATTCATTCGAATCTCCGGAACATACAACACATTGGTTAAAGTGAGATCCTTGACCGAGGTCATCTTTAGCACCACTTTTCCTTGGCCCATGATGCCCAAGGTTGCCGAGTTCCCCATAAACAGCTTGTCTCCACTAATTTCTTCAAAATTGTGGAGCAATTCCTTATTGCAACACACATGTCTAGTGACTCCAGTATCGACCCACCATTGCCGCGCCCACCATGTTCAATTCGGAGACCACAACACAGAGGTCTTCCATTTTTGGTCCCTCATTCAGGTTGGCCTCCTACTTCTTCTTCGGTTTCTTGCATTCCGAAGATTTGTGGTCAACTCGGCCACAGTTGTAGCACATGGAGCCAAGTCACTAAGCGAAAACTGATACTGCTTAGTAATAGTTGATGATTACTCTAGGTTTACCTGGGTTAAGTTTCTAAAAACCAAGAAACCCAGACTTAGTCACCCAACTAATCAAATTGTGGGTGATCCAACTTTAGGTGTCAGAACTAGGTCCTCCTATAGAAACCTTAGTCAGATAGCAATGATCTCAAAAATTGAACCTAAAACTATAGAGGAATCCCTACCTGATCCTGATTAGATCATAGCTATGCAAGAAGAATTAGCCCAATTTGAAAGGAACCAAGTCTGAGAACTAGTACCTAAACCTGAGGGCAAATCCGTCATTGACACTAAGTGGGTTTTCAGGAATAAGTTAAATGATTAAGGAGAGATTGTCAGAAATAAAGCCCGCTTAGTAGCGAAAGGATTCAGTCAGGTAGAAGGGTTAGATTATGACGAAACCTATGCTCCGGTAGATAGACTTGAGTCCATTAGGATGTTATTGGCCTTTGCATCCCATAAAGGATTTAAACTATACCAAATGGATGTAAAGTCAGCCTTTCTAAATGGATTCATTAAGGAAGAAGTCTATGTAGGATAACCCCCTGGTTTTGAGGACTTAGAAAGACCTGACCATGTTTACAAACTTACTAAAGCACTTTATGTTGGTGCAAGTTGCATCAATGATGTTCTCCTTTAAGTGTTTTAATGTTTGACAATACACTTAAGTCAGTGATACATTGAACAGACAAAGGGGAGCAAAAGAGAAGTAGCCTAAGTTGAAGAAAAATCCTAGTTAACCTAGGCACTAAGACCTGGTGAGTGAAGCTGGGCACTAAGTCCTGGCGAAGGGCTGCTGGGCACCTAGCGAAGGGCTGCTAGGTATCGAAACACTAAGACCTAACGAAGGGCTGCTAGGTATCGAAACCCCAAGACCTAGCGAAGGGCTGCTAGGCACCTAACGAAGGGCTGCTAGGCATAGAAGACCTGGCGAAGGACTGCTAGGCACCTAGCGAAGGGCTGCTAGGCATAGAAGACCTAGCGAAGGGCTGCTAGGCACCTGGCGAAGGACTGCTAGGGAATGAAGACCTGGCGAAGGACTGTTAGGCACCTGGCGAAGGGCTGCTAGGGAATGAAGTCTTGGTCCAAGGGACTGAGCAACTTAGCTGAGCGATGACTAAGGACGGGAGTAGAGACAGGTCAGGGTTTGGGCGTCTCGAGGTTCGGAAGTATCGAAAGCTAAGCAAAAGTCCACCCGAAGGGTTGGGTGGCAACCATCTCCTGAAAGGAGTAGGTGAAGGGCAAGTTCTCGGGGATGGGAACTTGTGCCGATTCGACCTAGGGTTTCATGGAGATCCGAAGTCAGAACCAAGTCCCTAAGGCTAATATTATATGTATATGTGCTTTGTGTTTTTGTATCTTGCAGGTACCAAGATTGGAAGACAAAGCAAACCAGCTAGAGACCCTGAAGCAGGGCGCCCCCAGTGTTGGGGGCGCCCCCATGCATCCAGCGCACCCCCATCAGTGGGGGCTCCCAAGACAAAGGCTAAAAAGTGCAGTAAAGTGTTGCAGGCAGAATAGGTGTCAAGCGGGGCGCCCGGAGCGTCCGGGGCGCCCGGGTTCAAACCTGTTTTTGCTGATTCGAGTCCGAAACACAGAAAAGCCTCCATGAGGGTACCCGAGAGGTCCGGGACACCCTGGTCAAAGGTCTTATCAGCTACGGCGAGGTCGACGCAGGGATAAGAGTTGACCGGGTTTATCGGGGCGCCCCCGACGTCCAGGGCGCCCCCAGGAGTGCTATAAAAGGGGATTCGACCCCTCTGCTTCAAAAACAACTTCCAAGAGCGATTCCAAGCATTTTGACCGACGACAACACGCTAGAGACGAGGCTCTATGACCGGGAGGCTCCAGGAGGAAGTGCGCGGCACTTCGGAGGTCCAGATCGGCCGAGCTTCAGACTTTTGTCTTGTTGGTTTGCTTTTATTTAAATCTGCACTTAATTTTATTTATCTTTTGATTGTAAACTGTTAGTGATATGAGAGAAGTGTCCTAAGGCAATCGCCTTATGATTGTAAAATATTTATATTAATAAATGATAATTCACTATTTGAGTATACATGCTTGTGTATTTGATTGGGATCTTAAACTCATCTACTGAATGCCCGCAATACAACTCACAGCATAAGAGAATTTGTGATGGGATCACAACTAGTGATTATCTCTAAATGTGCAAATGTGAAGTATTGAAAATATCCCTAGTCGATGAATTGATAAATACGGACACTATCAATTCTATTGAGACTAGCATGGGTTATTCTCTAATCAGCTGATTCTCACTGGCTGGTGACATTGGGATGTCCGGAGATAAACATGGATGCTAGTTAAGGGAACTAGTTCATTGGAGTGACTAGCTGTAAGACTTCATATGGAATCTATCTATAGAAATGTCAATGAAGTTCTTACTGCGGCTTAAGTGCGATGTTCCTTTGACTTGCGGTGTTCAAGTCATCTTGGTCATGGAGACTTATACTTTAACATCTTAAGCAAGCATCTCCAAGGAGGTGTGGACCCAGGATGATTGGGTATAAGCCGAAGTGCCCGAAGATGTTTGAACAACCTACAAAGGATTCACCACTCCTTGCGAGGAGATGTATACCCAGGCCTATCGTCGGATTGTTACTAAAAACCTCTGGCCAGAGTATATCATGTTAAGAGTGCAAGTCTCTTAAATACATGAGAGTAATTAGAAATCCAAAGGACGAGAAAGAAACTACTTGGGCTAGGTGTGACATAGTCAGCCTAGTGGGGACTGACACAAATAGACCGTGTCCTGAACCAAGTAGGTATAAGATGGTGAAGGGAATGGGGCACGATTCATTAGAGCTGCTGAAGGGTTTCAGAATAATTTCTTCTGAGGTTAAACCGTTGATCTTTCGATTAATTGGGGGTCATGATGTACTACTAGGTGCCACTCATGATCGTTCTATAATTTGTTGATTATAGACGGCCAACATAAATCGAAAGCCTATTTAGTCACACGCACTACGAGTAATCCGAGGGATTTAAAACGAGTTAAAAATTGGATTTTCCGATCAAGAGAAATAAGTCGAATCTGAGTTAATCAGAGGCGCAATGGAAGCTAAAAATGGCTAAGTCTTTTGAAGGCTTTTTGGGCGAATTAAATGAGTTTAATTCGCATTGGTTCGGCTCGGTTCGGGCTGGCCAAAGAGGGTGCCAACCCTCCTTGGATGGCCGGCCACCTATTGGGGAGAAAACCAATTAATTTTGGTTTAATTAATAAAGTAAATCTAGCGCGATTTATTTTATAAATTATGGATAAATAAATTTGTATAAAGAAATTTATATAAATAAATTTATAGAAATTTATTCTTTTTATGGAAGTTAAAATAATCCATGAATTGGTTTATTTTATGAATTGATTTTTCCATAATAAGAAAGTTTATAAATTTCTTATAAAATTTATTCCATAATAAAAGGAGAGATTAATTAGTTTTATTATAAAGTTAGTTATAATAAAACTTGGTAATTCATAAGAGAATTTATAGGATAAATTTCTTATGATAAACTAATTAGTTTTATTATAAAGTAAGTTATAATAAAACTTGGTTTAAACGGAATAATTCATAAGAGAATTTATAGGATAAATTTCTTATGATAACTAATTAGTTTTATTATAAAGTTAGTTATAATAAAACTTGGTTTAAACGGAATAATTCATAAGAGAATTTATAGGATAAATTTCTTATGATAATTAATTAGTTTTATTATAAAGTTAGTTATGATAAAATTCATAAGAGAATTTATAGGATAAATTTCTTATGATAACTAATTGGTTTTATTATAAAGTTAGTTATAATAAAACTTGGTTTAAACGGAATAATTCATAAGAGAATTTATAGGATAAATTTCTTATGATTCCGTTAATTCCGTTAATTCTGTTAAGAGGAGACTTGGCAAGGGAGATGCTACTATATAAAGGAACCAATGGCAAGCCCTTAATTCCAATTGAGTTGTCAAGAGAAGTAGCTCCCTCTCTCCCTCTCTTTCTCTTCTCCTTTCTCTTCTCCCCTACCTTAGGGCCAGCGCCCTCTTCACCAATTAGGGCCGGCGCCCCTTCCACAAGCTAGGGCCGGCGCAACTCCTCCCATAGAAGGTGGTTGCCGTGAGCTTCAAGAAGAAGAAGAAACGAAGCAAGAAGAAGAAGAAGCGGATAGCGACTCCTCTCTTCTCGGAATTCGATTCCGTTTTCTTGGTGGTTAGTTTCCTTTTCTTCTCTTGATCTTCTTTGTTGTGCCTATAGAGAATCTAGTAGTTCTCGTCGACACAAAACTCGTGACTTTGCGAAGTCATCCCGAAGAGAACTCGGCGTGGACGCGAATAGAGGCGGACCTTCCAAGGGACGCTACGGTTGGATCTCGTCCCTTACTTCGAGTTACGCGAGGTACTTGGTAAATTAGTTTACTTTTCCGCAAAGTTTTATTTTATGATTATGTCAACACACTATAACGTTGCATGCTAGATACGAAGTTAAAATAATTTAGGAAATTATTTTATGCAAATTCTTCCGCTGCACGTAAAAATTTAAAATTTTACGAACTCGTATCCTTGTCGACATGCACCCGATGTCCAGGGCGCCCCCAGGAGTGCTATAAAAGGGGATTCGACCCCTCTGCTTCAAAAACAACTTCCAAGAGCGATTCCAAGCATTTTGACCGACGACAACACGCTAGAGACGAGGCTCTATGACCGGGAGGCTCCAGGAGGAAGTGCGCGGCACTTCGGAGGTCCAGATCGGCCGAGCTTCAGACTTTTGTCTTGTTGGTTTGCTTTTATTTAAATCCGCACTTAATTTTATTTATCTTTTGATTGTAAACTTGCACTGTAAGTCGGGTTTCTCCGCCTCCGGAAAGTCCGGGAAGGAGACCAATAGTGGACGGGCGTTCCCGTGCATAGGCCTTGGATGTACTGACCCTGGGGGTCGAGAACCAAGTAAAAATCCCGCTGTGTCCCTATGTCTGTTTATTTTCGTTCTGCTTTACCTTTCCACTGCACTAACGCTCTGAGTCCAGAACGACAATCAAAAGTCTTACGAAGTTTCCGAAATATTTGAACGGTCGATATTCACCCCCCCCCCCTCTATCGAAGGCACCGGTCCTACACTTTATGGACTAAAACAAGCACCTAGGGTCTGGTATGAACGCTTATCCACTTACCTAATTTCTAAAGAATTTAAACAAGGGTAAATCGATTCAACCCTATTTATTAAAACCTTAGGAAAAGAAATCTTTATTGCCCAAATCTATGTCGATGACATAATCTTTGGGTCCACCAACTCAAACTTCCTAAAAGAATTTGTTAAAATAATGGAAAATGAATTTGAAATGAGCTTAGTTGGTGAGCTCAATTTCTTTCTAGGGTTACAAATTAAACAAACTAGGGATGGAAACTATGTCCATCAATCCAAATATACTAAGGAATTAATAAAGAAATTTAAAATGGATAACTCTAAAAGCATAAGTACTCCAATGGCCACTAATATAAAAATAGATAGTGACCCTGATGGAAAACCAGTAGACCTTAAACTTTATAGGAGTATGATTGGAAGCTTACTATACCTTACAGCCAGCAGACCTGATATCCTTTTCTCTGTAGGAATGTGTGCTAGATACCAAACCTGTGCTAAGGAAACACACTTAGCAACCCTAAAAAGAATATTAAGATACATTAAGGGCACCCTAAATGTAGGGATTTGGTATCCTAGGACCTCAACTTTTAAACTATCAGGATATTCAGACTCTGACTATGCTGGTTGTAAGCTAGATAGAAAAAGTACAAGCGAAAACTGCCAACTCTTAGGAAACAGTCTAATAAGTTGGTGCAGCAGAAAGCAACACTGTGTAGCTTTGTCCACAACTGAAGCTGAGTATGCTGCTTTAGGAGAATGTGTAGCACAACTCTTATGGATGATGCACAGTCTTAAGAACTTCCAGCTTGACTACAATCAAACCCAAGTCTTCATTGATAATATAAGCTCAATTAATCTAACTAAAAATCCAATCCAACACTCCAGAACTAAACACATAGAAGTCAAACACCACTTTGTAAGAGATCATGTAGCTAGGGGTGAGATAGTCCTTAGGCATGTAGATTCTAAATCTAACTTAGCTGACATATTCACCAAACCCCTACCTGAATCTGAGTTCAGCTCACTAAGAAGGCAGCTAGGATTATGCTTGGTAGAATAGGTTTACTCTACTTTTGATTTTCTTACTGTGTTATTTGATTTGAAAAATCAGTTTCTAAAATAATTTTAAAACTGCTTTACTTGATTTCCAAATCAGCCTTTAATTAATTTGAAAATCTTTTTAGCCTCTCTTTTTTATAATTTTTCGACTTAGTTTTATTGGAAAAACTACCCCCTTCAAAACTAGGATTTTTTCACAAATGGACTTAGCCTAGGCTCTAACCCTAGAACTGCATGCACCTATAGATTTAAAAGCCAGCATCTCACAAGCACCTTAGGGTACTGTTGATTGATAACCTAGAATGGGTTGAGATGCTTAGGTCTTTGCCTTAATTCAAGATGCTTTAAGTCAGTGTATCTGCAGTAATTGGGGCACTAAATACAAACAGTAATCAAGTTAAGTGTCAAGCTTAGAAAACCTAACTTGAACAGAACACTTAACTCGACTAACCCTAGCGAAAACTACTGTTTATAACAATTAGTAAGTAGCTAATTGGGTTAGACAGGACCCTAAAGAGATAATTGAAATTGGTTTGATTCAGTTTATATCTTGATTTGGTCCAGTATAGCATATTATTCTGTTATATCGTTATGCAGTTTATTTTTATTTGCTATATTGCCTTGTTTTTGATATATGGCAATGGGGGAGAGATAGGACAGGAGAGAAGCTTTAAAGCATTTTCTAAGCACTTAATCTAGTTTTTTTTCAAAACTATTTTCAAAGTACTTAATCTAAATTGTTCTAAAGTACTTGACCCAAGCAGCTTTTCAAAAGCATTTTCTAAGTACTTAAACTTAAGCTATGTTCAAAATATCTCTAAGTACTTACTTCTAAACTTCTCTAGAAAAGTTCCTAAGTCTCTAAAAGCACTAAAAAGATCTAAGACTTTTAAAAGTGCTTCCAAGAACTTAAAAGATGTATTAGAAACTTTTCCACTAAGTTATTTCTCTAAATTTCTAAGAATAAATTTTTTTTCAGAAGTGCCTAATCAAAAAGGTATTTTTGGAAAATATTCTTTTGAAAAATCTTCTAAGCTTTGAAAAATTAATTCCATTATTTTGACTTAGAAATTTTTTTTAACTCCACGAACCTTTAGAAAACCTAGGGGGAGATTCCTTCCAGGGGGAGGAAACTAAACCTTTTCTTTACCTGTTCTTGATTAACTTAACTTTTTGAACCGGGTTGCCATAAATCAAAAAGGGAGAGATTGTTGGTGCAGACAGCACCCAAGTCGAACCTGTGTTTTGATTAATGGCAAAGGGTTCAAAAGTTAAGATGTTATGTTTGTCTAACATGCTACTTAAGTGTACAGATTGAAGTCCTAGCGAAGGACTGCTAGGCATCGAAAGTCGAAGACCCAGCGAAGGACTGCTGGGCACCTAGCGAAGGGCTGCTAGGAGTCGAAGACCTAGCGAAGGACTGCTAGGCACCAGGCGAAGGACTGCTTGGAACCGAAGACCTGGCGAAAGGCAGCTGGGCACCTGGCGAAGGACTGCCAGGATACGAAGCTCTAGCGAAGGACTGCTAGGCACCAGGCGAAGGACAGCTTGGTATCCAAGACTTGGCGAAGGACTGCCAGACAAAAGTCCAACCGGAGGAGCCGGTTGGCAATAGGTAAACTCTCCTGAGAGGAGTAGGTGAGGATGCGTTCCCCGTCGAGGGAATAGTAGGCGTCGATTCGACCTAGGGTTCCATTTTGGAAACCCAAAGTCAGAACCAAAACAGCTACGGCTGTATAACTCACTAACATACTTGCTTTATCATGTTTGGTACTAACCCTGGATGCATGACCGAAGGAACGAGTGCCTGCAGCTCAGAAAGCCTCAAAGGAGTGAGGCAGCAGATGGGTTGGGCACCAAGGAGGTCCCGGGCGCCCTAGGTAAAGGCCAAACAAGAGTTGAGCAAGAGAACGCTTCGAAGCTTACTGGGCGGGGCACCCCCGTGCTCCCGGGCGCCCCGGGCCTAAGCCAATGAAGTGGATAAAGATTATCCAGCCGAGAAGCCAGCAGATTGAGTCAACCAGGGCGCCCCCGTCAAGGCTCGATCCCGATTTTGGAGGGATAAGAGCTGACCGAGTGGGTTACGGATCGGAGGACACGTGGGGGGCGCCCCCAACGTCCCGGGCGCCCCCATACCTGCTATAAAAGGGGCTCGACCCCTGAGGCTTCAACATCACTGCTTCCAACGCCAATACGCTCTTCTACTCTGTTAGTAATATGAGAGAAGTGTCCTAAGGCAATCGCCTTATGATTGTAATCGTTTATTTTAATAAATGAAGATTCACTATTTGAGTATACATGTTTGTGTATTTGATTGAGATCTTAAACTCATTTACTGAATGTCCGCAATACAATTCACAGCATGAGAGAATTTGTGATGAATTCACAACTAGTGATTATCTCTACATATGCAATTGTGAAGTATTGAAATTGTCCCTAGTCGATGAATTGATAAATACGGACACTATCAATTCTGTTGAGACTAGCATGGGTTATTCTCTAATCAGCTGATTCTCACTGGCTGGAGACATTGGGATGTCCGGAGATAAACATGAATGCTAGTTAAGGGAACTAGTTCATTGGAGTGACTGGCTGTAAAACTTCATATGGTAGTCTACATATAGACATGTCAGTGAAGTTCTTACTGCAGCTTAAGTGTGATGTTACTTTGACTTGCAGTGTTCAAGTCATCTTGGTCATGAAGACTTATACTTTGGCATCTTAAGCAAGCATTTCCAAGGAGGTGTGGACCCAGGATGATTGGGTATAAGCCGAAGTGCCCGAAGATGTTTGAACAGCCTACAAAGGATTCACCACTCCTTGCTAGGAGATGTATACCCAAGGCCTATCGTCGGATTGTTACTCGAAGCCTCTGGCCAGAGCATCACATGTTCAGAGTATGAATCTCTCAGATACATGAGAGTAATTAGAATCCGTAGGACGAGAAAAACATTGCTTGGGCTAGGTGTGACGTAGTCAGCCTAGTGGGGACTGACACACATAGACCATGTCCTGAACCAAGTGGGTATAAGATGGTGAAGGGAATGAGGCACGATTCATTAAAGCTGCTGAAGGGTTTCAGAATTGTTTCTAAGGTCAACCGTTGATCTTTCGATTAATTGGGGATCATGATGTACTACTAGGTGCCACTCATGATCATTCTATAATTGGTTAATTATAGACGGCCAACATAAATTGAAATCCTATTTAGTCACACGCACTATGAGTAATCCGAGGGATTTAAAACGAGTTGAAAATTGGATTTTCCGATCAAGAGAGATAAGTCGAATCTGAATTTTTCAGAGACGCATCGGAAGCATAAAATGGCTAAGTCTTTTGAAGACTTATTGGACGAATTAAATGAGTTTAATTCATAAGGTCATGGCTTGGGTTTGGCCGGCCAAAGAGGGTCCCCACCCTCTTTGCTTGGCCGGCCACAACAAAAGAGAAAACCAAATTGTTTGGTTCAAGTTATAAAATAAACCAAGTGTGGTTTGTTTTATAAAAATTATGGATAATATAAATTTTATAAATCGAGGTTTGGTTTATTATTTTCATGAAAATTAAAATAAACTTTGAATAGTTTATTTTTTTTATAAAATCAATTATGAATTAATTTTCCATGATAAGAAAATTTTATATAATAAATTTCTTATGAAATTTATTCCATAAGAAAAGGGAGACATGGTTGTTTTTATCATAAATTAAATTATGATAAAACTTGGCATGATGGAATAAATCATAGAAAAATTTATATGATAAATTTCTTATGAAAATTTATTCCATAAAAGGGAGACTTGGCGGTTGAGAGGCCACTATATAAAGGAACCAAGGCAAGGCTTGGAAATCTAAGAGATCTAGAAATAAGCCCTCTCTCTCTCTCTCCTTCTCTCTCTCTCCCTTCTCTAGTGTCGCCGGCCCTAGAGGAGCCCCTTGTTGCCGTGAGCTTCAGCCACCCTTGGCCACCAAGCAACTGCCGTGAGAAGAAGAAGAAGCGACGCAACTCCTTCCTTCCCAGAATCTTGATTCCGTTCTTCGTTTGGTGATCAGTCTTCCCATCTCTCTTTGGTATTCTTGTCGTGCCTTTGGAGAATCTAGCAGTTCTTGTCGGCACGAAACTCGTGGCTTTGCGAAGTCATCCCGAAGAAAACTCGGCGTGGACGCGAATAGAGGCGGAGCTTCCAAGGGACGCTTACAGTTGGATCTCGTCCCTTCCTTCGAGTTACGCGAGGTAATAAGTAAATTAGTTTACTTTCTGCAAAATTTTAAATGTATGATCATGCCTACACAATATAAGGTTGCATGCTTAGATGTGTGGTTAAATAATTTGAGAAATATTTATGCTAAACCTTCCGTTGCACGTAATTAATTTTAAAATTACGAACCCGCATCCATGTCAACATGCACCCGGTCCCAACATACTCAAGCGCTCTGCTCCGAAACCTCCCAACTCGAGATACAAGCGCCGACGACGTCCCTCTGCTCCGAGATACATTCCACATCGGACGTCGGTAACGAAGAGCTGTCCTTTTAAGTTTACTGTACTACAACTGTAATCTTTCTGTAAACCTCTTTGCGCATATATAAAATTGCCCCCAGTAAATGGTCAACGACCGTGGACCTTGGAGTAGGAGCCGACCGCGACTCCGAACCAAGTAAAACTGCTTGCGTTTTTGCGTTGTGATTTAATTTTCCGCTGCGTATGCTCTTATCTTTAATCAGAAACGATTTACGATATTCACCCCCCCCCTCTATCGTATTCTCTCGATCCAACAGGTTTTACTCAGAACCATACCTTCTGAGTGGATCTCATGTAGGATCACCTGAAGCTCCTAGACTTGGCTGATCACTGTCATGGGGTCAACCATCTTGTAGTCCAGGAATCGGCCCACAATGAATTTCTTGGCCCCTACATCCTCCGTCTTGTATTTCTTGTCCAAGGACTCCCACAGCTCCTTAGTCGTTCTCTTCGTGCTGTACACAACATACAACGAGTCGGTCAGGCAGTTAAGGATGTAGTTTCGGCATAGGTACTCAGAATGAGTCCAAGCCTCTACCTCAACAATCTCAGCATGCTTGAGAGGGTCCTCGGTCAAGAATCGAGCTAGATTAAGCGTGGTCAGGTAGAAGAGCATCTTCTGCTGCCACCTCTCGAAGTTCATCCGAGTGAACTTCTCTGGTTTTCCCCCATGGTTAAATGGGACATTCCCAATCGGGGCGGAGGGGGCCTGGTGATGAGTCTGTTTCATCTCAACACTTTCCGTGGTCATCTCAATAGAAACGAAATCTGTTTCAAGATTGTTGGAGGAAATGCTCCTTTTCCAGAGAATTAACAAAAAAATTTGAAATTACACAAATTTTAACTTATCTATTGAGTGACCCGAGATGCCCTTTTATGCAGGGTGCAGTCTCCCGAGCTGGAATTCTCCCAGGCTGGAATTCTCGACCTGGAATTCTCGAGATGAATCTCCTGAGCAGGTTTCCCGAGCAGGAATTCCCGAGTTGAATTTCCCGAGCAGGACCTGGAAGTCCCGAACCGGACTTCCCGAGCAGGTCTTCCTGAACCGGTCTAGGAGGGTTGACAAGGCCTACGTAACGAAGTTTCCTTGAAACAAATTTGTGCTCCTCCGACGGTGCTTCAAGGCTCCGATGGACATCTGTCTCTCAGGATATAACAGCGGGACCACGGGCACAACGAAGCGAACTGAAGAAGTACCCGAACACTACCAGGGAGTTGGGAACGAGGTGGATGTCAATCTATATCCTCTATATCTTTTGCTCTCGATCACAGTCTCTTTATATAGGCTCAAACCTCCGCAGTAATCAATGACCGAAATAACGTCATTTACTGCCAATTAACCGTCCAGATCCAAACATCCGCAATAATCAATGGTCGAATTAACGTCATTTACTATCAATTAACTGTCCAAATCCAAACGTCTGGGGGTTACTGATTTTGCATTAATCAATAGTTAAGGCAAAACGTTGGTTAATTCGCTTGGACAAATTTTGCCCCGATCGGTCGAACATTCAACGCGCGCAGGTCATGCACGCACACGAGTCTATTTGGTTCAATACAAATCTGAGCCCTGGATTTGCACTCCCTGCGCACCCACACGTGAGAGAGAGTCTCTCCCCTTGCATTTGTTCACAACTAACATGCTTGTGAAACAATATAAATCAACAATTATGCCTTAAAACTCTCAATGTGGGACTAAAGTCTCATTCACAATGGAGTCTTTTATTCTACACCTCTATTTCCATTCACTAGATTCTCCCAATGTGGCACTAAAATCCCATTCACAATGGAGCATCTTTTTTCTCCACTTCCCTTTTCATTCATGATGGGGTTAATAGCCCGTGGCGGACATGCGGGATGAAGAAGTTGCGCGGCACGACATGATTAGTTGGAGCGATCCTTCTTCCAGAGCTCCAGGACCCCCCCCCCCTCTCGGGATAGCTATGCCCGGGAGGAACAAATCTCCCGGGATCACCCAGAGGAAGTAGATCGTCCACGCCCCCCCCCCCCCCCCGGCCAGGAGTCCCCGAGATCACCTCGGGAGAGCGATGCCCAAGTCACCTTCGACCTCAAGTAACGAACCCCCTAGTAGTAGTATGAAGGGAAAGCAACGGAGGCGACGGTAACAAGTATATGTGTTTGGAATGGTGCTTCTTTGGCTTTGAATGTTTTCACCCCTTTAGTGAAAGTTTTATGCCTTGCTGACGGTGATAAAAACCCTCAATGGCCTTTTTATTTGGCGCACTTAAACAAGCCAAGGAAGAGATTAGAAAGATCTCCAATAAAGAAGGAAATGTCATTCCTATTTTAAAGATTATTAATGAAAAGTCTAAGGGTAGGCTTGATAGTCCTTTGGATTATGTCGCTTACTTGTTGAATCCGATTTTTTATTTCAAAGATCCATGCATACAAAATGACATCAATGTTATGAATGAGTTCTTGAATTGTGTTGAGAGAATTTTTTCCACCGACGAGGACATACAATTCACCATTTCTGAAGTATAAGAGTAAATTCGGAAACTTTGGAAGACAAATGGCAGTCGCAACATATGAGAAGTTGGATGTGTATCATGACTTTAATCCGGGTACATCTCTTTAGTCTTCCCTTTATTTCTATTCACTAACATGCACGTCTCTTTTACCTATTTTTGGATTTATTATTCTTTTTATCTCTTTACTTGTTTAAGTTGAATGTGTTGGTGCAAGTTGCATCAATGATGTTCTCCTTTAAGTGTTTTAATGTTTGACAATACACTTAAGTCAGTGATACAATGAACAGACAAAGGGGAGGAAAAGAGAAGTAACCAAAGTAGAAGAAAAGACCTAGTTAACCTAGGCACTAAGACCTGACAAAGGGTCGTTGGGCACCTAGCGAAGGGCTGCTAGGTATCGAAACTTTAAGTCCTGGCGAAGGGCTGCTGGGCACCTAGCGAAGGGCTGCTAGGTATCGAAACCCCAAGACCTAGTGAAGGGTTGCTAGACACCTAGCGAAGGGCTGCTAGGCATCGAAGACCTAGCGAAGGGCTGCTAGGCACCTGGCGAAGGACTGCTAGGAAATGAAGACCTGGCGAAGGACTGCTAGGCACCTGGCGAAGAACTGCTAGGGAATGAAGACCTGGCGAAGGACTGCTAGGCACCTGGCGGAGGACTACTAGGTAATGAAGTCTTGGTCCAAGGGACTGAGCAACTTAGTTGAGCGATGACTAAGGACAGGAGTAGAGATGGGTCAGGGTTTGGGCATCTCGAGATCCGGAGTAATTGGAGGCTAAGCAAAAGTCCACCCGAAGGACTGGGTGGCAACCGTCTCCTGAAAGGAGTAGGTGAAAGGCTAGTTCTCGGGGTTGGGAACGTGTGCTGGTTCGACCTAGGGTTTCGTGGAAATCCGAAGTCAGAACCAAGTCCTTAAGGCTAATATTATAGGTATCTATGCTTTGTGTTTGTATATCTTGCAGGTACCAAGATTGGAAGAAGTAGTAGGCTGCTGGAGGCCCTAATCAGGGCGCCCTCAGTGTTGGGGCACCCCCATGCATCCAGGGCATCCCCAACAGTGGGGGCGCCCCCGGACAAAGCTAAAAATTGGGTTTTGGTGAAGCAGGTAGAACAGGTGTCAAGCGGGGCGCCCGGAGCGTCCGGGGCGCCCGGGGTTCAAGCCTGTACTTGTTGTTTCAAGTACGAAACACAGATAAGCCTCCATGAGGGCGCCCGGGAGGTCCAGGGCGCCCTGGTCAAAGGTCTTATCAGCTGCGGCGAGGTCGGCGCAGGGATAAGAGTTGACCGGGTTTATCGGGGCGCCCCCAGCGTCCAGGGCACCCCCAGGAGGCCTATATAAGGGGCTTCGACCCCTCTGCTTCAAAATATACTTCCAAGAGCGATTCCAAGCATTTTGACCGACGACAACACGCTAGAGACGAGGCTCTACGACCGGGAGGCTCCAGGAGGAAGTGCGCGGCACTTCGGAGGTCCAGATCGGTCGAGCTTCAGACTTTGTCTTGTTGGTTTGCTTTTAATTTATTCCGCACTTAATTTTATTTATTTGTTGATTGTAAACTTGCACTGTAAGTCGGGTTTCTCCGCCTCTGGAAAGTCCGGGAAGGAGACCAATAGTGGACGGGTGTTCCCGTGCATAGGCCTTGGATGTACTGACCCTGGGGGGTCGGGAACCAAGTAAAAATCCCGTTGTGTCCTTGTATTGTTTTCTTCGTTCTGTTTGTTTTCCGCTGCTACTAACTCTGAGTCTAGAACGAAGATTCGAAAGTCTACGATTTTCTTACGAAGGTTTTTCACGATCGATATTCACCCCCCTCTATCGACGGCACCGGTCCTACAGGATGGTGGTTCAATTATGGTGGTGACACTCCAAACTTATAAAAAAAAAATGACAATGAGATTTCTCTTTGACAAGTAGTTCATCGGGTGTGAAAAAAATTGGAGTCAATTTGAAGGGGTAAGTAGTCAGTCATAAATTATGTTATCTATTCTTTCTTTTTATTAGTTTTTACTAATTTTATAATTGTTTAAATACATACTTAGAAGAATAGTAGGCTCGAGACATCAAGATTGAATGATCTTGAATATGTCAATTTCAACGCCAATCTTATGAAGAAGAAAAGTAAAAGAGAAATGGACGGAGATTTGCTTCTATCCTCTCAAGCTAGTGAAGCTCAAGATTGACTTGTTGGTGATGGTGATGAAGATGAGGTCGAGCTTGGTTCGGAACGGACTTGGAGAATGGTGGCAAAGGTCTCGAGAGCAGATGAAGTGGCACAACCAAGTAGCACTACAAGAATTTTTACAATCAACAACGCCCAATCGACAACGTTTTTAAAAAAAAATGTTGTCTTTTTTTTGTTTTACAACGTTTTTAGTGAAAAGCGTTGTCTATGTGTTTTACTTTTTAATAACGACAACGTTTTATAATGATGCGATGTGCTTAGTGTTGTGGTTTCGGATGAAAGACAACGCTGTTACAAAAGCGTTTTTTAAAAGCGTTGTTGTATTTCCCGCTAAAATAAAAAACACATCCCCTCCCTCCACCTCGCTCATTGCCAACCCTCGGCGACTCGCGAAAAATCTCTCCGCGCTTCTTTTCTCCGCGAAATATCTCCCTCCACCTCCCTCATTGCCACCTCCCTCGTCCTCTCCTCTCCACAAAATCGACATTGTGTACGATCTGGTGAACATACATCTTCTCCTAGCTCACCACCAAGAAGTATCCTCCACGAGCTCTTCGTCCGTCGAGTGGAAACTGAACCCCAGCGGCAGCATCACGACGCTCGCCACTACCCTCTCCATCTCTCTCTCTCACAGTCGCCGACGTTCTGACTCTGTGGCGGTCAGATTTCAAGCTTCTGCTGGTGACGCTCGGGGAGAAGGGGGTTGCAAATTACTACACCAAGGTACATCCTCCTCGAATCACACTTCTCTCTTACCACTTTGGGAGTAAGATCGATAGATTCTAAAACCCTAGGCATTTTCCAGTTTAGGGTTTCCGAAATCCTTAAGGGTTTCTGAAATGGAATGTATGCTACTTCCAGATTCCCAGTGTCTGTTGCAACCCAAACCTGGAAGTACAACAGTATGCTATTAGGTGTACTAGATCAGGTGTTCTAAGAATCTACGAATGAAATAAAAGAAATAAGATGATCATAAGAATAAACTACAAAATGCAACAAGAAGATAACTTTGATTGTATTTACCTCATGAAGATTACTAATCACAAAACAAAATGATCATGTAAAACAAAAAGACAGCGGATTGAAAATTTGAAGGATGACATCTTTTTTTTATTACATTTACATTTTAGTAAAGAATTACAACTTTGATGAATTCATAGTGAACTTGGAGAACAGAGAATCTACCCATTGTTTTAATTTTTTAAAAAAATTGTTAGCCTATATTGGGTTACATAATTGCTCGGCAAAAAATTAATATTAAATACACTGTATGGAAGCTGTATATCACTGCATTTAGATAATGAAGTTTTTGATGAAGATTGTGAACTTTTTCTGGACCTTGAGGATATAAATTCTTTGTATCATTTGGAGCCAATTTCAGTAAATTTGATCGTTGCCTACATATGGTAAGTGAAATTATTTAAGCAATTTCAGAAACATTTTCTTCACAGATGATGTTTTATATTCATTAATGAAACATTATGAGTGATCCTTATGTTTGCTTTACATTATTGTTTTGTATCTTAATTTTATTTTCTTTGCATTGATAGGTGTCTGTATAAAAAGAAGCTGAAAGATAACACTACAAAGAAATTCAGATTTATGAATCCCCACAAAATCCCATTTCTAGCAAAAATGGCATAAGACAAAACAGCTAAGCTTGAAACGCTGAACCAAAGGGCAACTCTTTTAGCTAATAGGCTAACCGGTGCATCAGATGAAATTGTTTTGGTGCCATGTAATGTCGGGTAAGTGCAAAATAAAACTTCACTTTAAAATGCTTCCATTCGCTAATTTATTAAATTTTATGATCTAACCATATGTCTTTGCCTAGTTTCCATTGGATTCTCAGTGTAATTGAACCTTACAAGGATACTATTTATGTGTTGGATTCCCTTAGTTCCCGCATTCGAGATGATGATTGTAAATATGTAATGGAAATGTGAGTTCAGATTTCTGTCAGTAAATTTATATTTTAATATAAATTTTATATAACAAATATTCATAACGTATGAAGGGCATTACGCTTGTTTAATTCTACCAAGGGAAGGAAAGGGAGAAAAAATGCTAAGCGGGAAGTAGTTAAGGTATGTATACTTTTGTTTAACATATATTGGAATGTGTATAATTTTCGTTAACTATTTGACAATAATTACCATATATAGGCTCCTCAACAACCGGATGCGAAACAATGCGGTTTTTTTGTGATGAGATACATGAAACAAATTATTGAAGAAGTTGAGACTATCGAGAGAGATTCACTGAGATCAATAGTAACTATATTAAGCTTATCTCAAATTCTTTGACATTAACTATTTAGAATTGCAAAGTGATCAGTGTTGATTGTTTTTCCCATTAACCACTCGCCAATTTAATTTGTCTGTGTTCACAGTTCACAAAAACATGTTACTCTCGTGATCAAATTGATGAGGTTCGGGCTGAGTTGACGGAGTGCATTCAAGATCATATTTCTGAATAGGTTTGGAATCATACAAGATCATTATTCTATTTAGATTTAAGTTCATGGAATGATGTTTTTTTAAAAGTAGCTTACATTATATTGTATTTTCTATAATTTCTAATTCCATTTTTTTAGGCAGTGTTAAAGGATAGTTATGAGATCGAGCTTCAGAAGTTGGCCCCAATCGCGGATTGATTATGAAACTTGTGAATTGAAAAACTCGTGAAACTCTTAAGTGATTGATGATGTGTTGTAAAACTTGTGAGTTTGGAAAACTTGTCACATGCAGTGAAAGGATGTTTGCTTGCATTAATATGCAAGTACAAGATATCTGTATAATAGTTATCAGTGTAAATTTTCTAGCTTTTGTAATCTTCTGTCAGTGTAATATATAGGAGGAAGATGTTGACCTGTTAGTTGAGCATGTAGATGCTACAAACTGCAAACGAGCATGTCTCTACCTCACAAGTCCATCTAGGTATGCTTTATATTCTTTTGTAGTTGTAACATATGGAGGTATGTGAAGCAGTCTTTCTTGATAACACCCAAGTATGCTCACCCCAGTCATAATGTTTTATTCTAATTTTTTATTATTTTTCCTAATAATATTCTCTGTTGCCAGTATGTGAAGCTGAGCTACATGTGGAGGTATACACTGTTTTATTCTGATTTAAATTTTGTATACAACCTGATTACCACTGCAACCACCTTCTGGTTCGTTTAAATCTTCCAGGTATAATGATGACCTTGAGCAATTTCTAAAAGGATACTGACAAAGTATAATAAGCTTTTGCCATTTCAGTCAAAAAAGAGAAACTATCACACTCGATTATCCCAATTTTTATACTGATATAGCCTTTATTCTTCATTTTAATCTGATTGAATTGCATGTTGATCTGTGCAGGTTTTTTAGATTTGCGAAGCTACAGACAATCAAATGTTCTCTGGTCGGCTAATCAAGTTCTTCACTGTGAGTTATGGGCTAATCAAGTTCTATACGCGTAGGTGAGGTAAGTTACTATTAGTTTTGACTTGAGAATTTTGTGCCAGCTATTTGCCTATCCATTTAATTTTTATCTGTTAATTATTCTTAGTTTTTTCTTATTTCGATTGCATCTGCAAAAGCATTGAACTTTAAAAATATTGTCTATCCTCCACTTGTTCCATTCTATTAAAGGCAATATCTTCTCTCTCAACATTTTCCTTAAGCTTATATATCTTTCTTATCTACTTTTGCAGCACACAAGGCAAATGGTGTGAGCTCACTATGGGGCCACAAACTTAGAGGTAAGTAATTGAAAAGGATAATTGGTTTGCTACTTGTTAGTTATATTACCTTTGCTTTCCATCTTTTTGTGAAGGATTATTTTTCAGAATGATGTCTTGATGTTTAAAAGTTTGCTAAATGTCGAAAATGATTCTGATCCCAGACTGTCTCTTGTATCTCATGATCAAAGTGTCTTCTTTTTGCAGATCAGTTTTATATGTCGTGGAACAACTTTACAGATGGGCCTTTCAGTCGTTATGTATATGCATTAGTAAGTTCTATTGTTCAATAGTTATAGAAGTCCACTGAATGCATGCTATCTCAAAATTTCTTAGCCCATGCTATTATATAACGTTACATGATGCTACTGGTCATATAAAATTGCGTTATCTTTTTTATCCAACAAACTAGTGATACCTGTGAGCTTTTATTTGTCTTGTCTGGGAATTCCTTGGACTTCAAAATTAGAATATTAAATACTTGTCTTTGATCGATTATCCTTGTATACTATTTGGTCACTGTACTAGTGAATTTTTTGGTTTTATTATGCTTCTTTTTTTATTGGATTATTTGAAGCTTCTTTTTCACTTTAAATTTGGCATCATCAACTCTTGCATCTGAATTGTTTGCAGAATTCATATACATTCTTATTTAAGATCCGTGCTTACTTTGGATTTGTTCATATGCAGAATTCATATATCGACCGGAGTTTCTTGTCTAATGGTCTCAATATTTATTGGACTACATTATCATCTCGTATATGCTATATGATGCTTCTACATTATCATCTCGTATACACTATATGATGCTTCTTTAGTTTTGGTAACCTGTGTTCTGACTCTTCTAAGCCTCTTAGGCTCTTTCTTTTTTCCAGATGCAGTTTCTTGATTAACGATACTCTCCCTGTTGTTTGAAGTTCTCTTAAGTTAGTTATTTTTAAAATTGTTGATTTTTTTCATGTCAATTTCCAGAGTAAGCTTTGCTTTTCCAGTTCAGCAAGTGGTACAGTTGCTGAAGGAGACAACAAAACAGAAGAAAAGTAAGTCCTTGAAGATTTGGCCTTTTTTTCATTTTTTTTTAACTCTTTGAACTTTGCAAATGGTTCATGGTTGATAATTGTTTTCTCGTTTTCTCTGTGAAAGTCAGCTATTCAGAATCAGACCCTTTATAATATTTAAATCCATGTTTTTCTTGTTGAGTTCTTGGAACTAATGTTGAGACCAAATATTCAGTGTGTTTTTTAATCTGTAATGTTTATCAATTTTCTTTTTAACAAGTCAAAACTATTGATCCAATGCCAATGATTCTTCCTTAGGACCCACGATGGTTTTGTGAATGCATCTTAATAATTTAACTTGCACATAATTGTAGCTCCGGCCTCTCAAACTGTTTCATTCTTGACAAAATCTTCTCTTCTTTGGTGAACAGGACATCAGAACATGGAATTTCTGGTAGGAAACCTTCTGAAACTCATTTTCTTTCCTTGTTTGATTATGTCATTTAGTTCTAATACATCAAATGTTTGCTACTTTGCTTTAAGCTGTCATTTAGTTCTAATACATCAAATGTTTTATTTTTAATAAAGAGGTGACACTTTTGTCACATAATATTACTGTGCCTTTGTAAGTGGTTTTTAGAACACTGTTAGCTTCCTTGGTGCCTATAGTTGGTTTCAACGCAGTGATGACATCTGAGCATTTTGCTTCGTTTTTGGTTTGCCATTCAATATCAAATCTCATGACATACTATTTTTCTATGCTTTATGAGAGTTATATGACTTAAGGACCAAAATTTTGTTGGTACTTGCTTCATTCTGCATGATATATGACTGATGTTAAGTTCCCTTAAGAAATTGCTACTATTTAGTATGAATAGTTTCAATCTACATTCTAACAGTACCATGTTTACATAACATAATCTATAATCTTATTTAAGTAACTTGCTACTTTACTGAGAGCCATGTTGCAACTTGATGATGATGAGGTGCGAGTTTCTGCAACAAAAGTTATGGGAATCATGTCTCAGGTACAACATCTTTTATGTGATTGATTTTTGGGATTTGTGTCTATTGCAAGACAGTGGTCTGAAGTTGATTACCATATTTGGTCTAGCTGTGAAATGATAGATGAATCTACTATTAGAGAAATACTTACAACAACTTGCTACAAATGCTTCTGCTTCGTTTTAGTTTCTTTAAGATGCTTTATGAGATTTTTTGTATACTTTTGTTTTATTTTGCATTGAGGCACTGATGTACAATCTTATTTATTCTCAGTACATGGAAGATAATGAGTTCCAGGATCTGCTACAAGTACTTATGGATATGACTGAATCTGCAACCTAGTTCATTAGACATAGATCTTTTCAGTTAAAGAATGGGAGTGACCCAGTAAGACTTGCCGTTGAGCGTTGTGCTCTGCATATTTTTCAGTTAACAAAAGGTCAGTGTTACATTGATTCTGTTTATCATAATCTCTAATAGTTTATCTAGGTATGCTTTATATTCTTTTTTAGTTGTCAAATATGGAAGCAGTCTTATTTGTGTGTATATAATCTCTTATCCCAATTTATTATTTTTAGCAGTGTTAAAGCAGATCGAATTAACAAGCAGCCCAAAGAACAACTTGTGAATGATGAAGTTTTATAGAACTTGTGAATTGAGATATTTTTTGTATTTAATATGGAATACAAACACTTTTGTAAATAATGCACTGTATTATAAGTGGATTTTGTAAACTATAATCATGTAAATTGTGATATTATCAATTGTGAATAAAAATGCTTGTAAATTGTGAATATTGTAAATTGTGAATATTATCAATTGTGAATAAAATATTTATAAATTGTGAATATTATAAATTGTGAAAAAACACTGCCTATTAAAAAGACAACGTTTTTAAGTAACAATACACAACACGATTTTTGCGATGTCTTTGTGCCAAACCACAACGCTTTTCCGCATTGTCTTTGATACCGACTTTTAACAACAGCGTCAATAACAACGCTTTTTAAAAACCAATAAACAACGCGAAAAAAGCGTTGTCTTTGCTCCAAACCACAAACGCGGAAAAAGCGTTGTCGTAGATAACTTTCTACAACGGCTTCATCCAACATCGCTTTTTAAGCATTAACGACACGCGGAAAAAGCGTTGTTGTTTAACTTTTT
>JAGFNQ010004404.1:0-99670 GCA_024364735.1 Boesenbergia rotunda
ATTTGATTGTGTTTGCTGTATTTGATTGAGTTATGATTACTGCACTTGGATGACACGCACATACAAAAGGTATTTTGCATTTGATTTGATGATTTTGCATTTTCTCGTGACTACGGGCTTATATGACCTACTACTCCGCGGGTGGGATTGACACTGGTATGTATCGTACATTCAGTACTTTTGATTATGCATATTCTGTTATTCCTATGAGACTATATCCGTTTGTTTTTACTTTGCTTGTATAGCTTTCTGATATCATGTATATCTGTCCATATTACTCGTAGAATTCACCAGGACTCACCCCCGTTTGCTTGTTTATCTGTTTCAGGATGATGCCGCTAGGCAAGCCCCGTAACTGGTCCCTTCTTTTCATTTTCTTTTCGTTTCGCTGTGCAATTTGTTTTATTTGTGGATGTTTATATTTTTCTTTACACATTATATTCATGGACTTGTACGTGCTATGGTTTTCCATGCATTTTGTGTGATTGACAGCCCGGAGGGCTACATACTAGTTTTGTTTTGTTGTAGTCGCGACAATATACAACTTTGACTATATGTGTGCATGTTTTACTTTTACTTTTCCTATATATGTTCCGACAGTGCTGGCTGAGGTATGTGGGGTCGTGTAGGTCATGTATAATTGTCTTAGATTGTCCGCCGTACAAGGGAGGTATTGTCTGATTTTTATCGAACCAACGGCTCCTCCGAGAGCGTGACAATATACTTCTAGTCTTGATTCTTCATTCAAAACAAAAACATGGAATATGATAAATGGTTAGAAATGGAATAGAATACAAATACAACTGGGCCAGTATAGAAAAAGGTTGGAGGTAATGCTTTTTTATTATTATTTTCTAAGCTTTTGGGCCCATGAAAGCTCCCTCATTGGGTACAAAGTTACCCATTTGTATAACTTATTTGTGTTCATAAAATTTTTTTTTAGCTTTTGGTAAGAAAAAATTGATGCAATTTTATCTACAGGATTTTTCAAGATTTAATTTCTTTGTATTTGATGATTAATTTAAAACTTATATATATCTGATATATGTATTCAAACAAAGCATTTCAAGAATCGAAAGAAATAGAGAAATAGAGAGAATTAAAATGTGCAGTAAGAAAATGATGCATTACATGAATTAAAACAACTATTCAATCTTAGATTTTTTTATGTGTTATATATATATATATATATATATATATATATATATATATATATATATATATATATATTTATATAGGAAAATAGAAAATTTTAGGCAATTATAAATTTATAATCACACTAATAGTTTATATGTTCTAATTTTTTAAGGTTGTAATATGAATAATGGCTCCTAAACATTTGTCCGGCTATCAAAGAAGAAGAAGAAGAAAATAAAGAGAAGTATTAATTCAAAGTCAAACGGGAGATATTAATAAATATTTTTCTATTAACAAGAGAATGACAACGGCAAAAACAACTGATAAATCGGTGGATGTAGAAGTGGAACAAGAAATTCAAAATGATATTAACACTGAAGTTCTTGATCAATTTTTAGATGTGAATAAAGAAGTGATTTAGAAGGAATTGAATGATGAAGATGGTGTTAGCATTGACAATATTCAGATGGAAACTCAAGAAAGTTTGTTTCCTTTAAATGTTGATGATCTAGGAAATAGGGATAAAACTGTTCAAAATATTAGGGATTCTTTAGTTGAAAGAGGACCAAACCGAGTTGATGGTATCATGTTTCCTAAAGACAACCATGAAAGACATTTTTGATTCAATACATTATTAGTGATTGCTACAAAATGGAGAAAAAAATGATAGGAGATGGCTTGTATATTCAATTTCTTTAGACGGAATATTTTGTTTCTACTGCAAGTTGTTCAAAACTCAACATACCATGTGTAAAATTGGTCAGTTAGCTAATGAAGGATATAAAGATTGGCGAAATTTGAGTTGAAGTCTAAAAAATCATGAAGCAAGTAAGGAGCATATTGATTGCATGATTAATTGGATTGAACTAGAAAGAAGGTTGCAGAAAAATAAGACCATTTATGACAGTATACAAGTAGAAATTAACAAGGAGAAGAAACATTGGAGACGACTATTAAAGAGGATAATCGCTATTGTGCATTGGTTGGCCAAAAACAATTTGGCATTTGGAGGAGATTGTGAGAAAATTTATGCTGAAAACAATGGTAATTTTTTACAGATAATTAAAATGATTGTTGAGTTTGATCCAATAATGAAAACACATTCGGCGTATACAATCAAAAGAAGTTCATTATACATATCTTGATCCTAACATTCAAAATGAGTTGATACAAATGTTAGCCATTGAAGTGAAAAAAAACAATTATTGCCAAAATTAGAAAGGCAAAGTACTACTCGATTATATTAGATTGTACTCTAGATATGAGTCATGAAGAATAAATGTCTCTTGTAATACATTGCATAGATGATTTATCAAACTCTTCAGTCATAGAAGAATATTGGATTGAATTCTTGAAAGTGGATGATACATCAGGAAATGATCTTTTCTCGGAACTAAAAAATGTGTTGAGAAATCTTGAACTTGATGTTGATGATATAAGAGGCCAAGGATAAGACAATGGATCAAATATGAAAGGGAAGCACAATGGTGTACAAAGAAGATTATTAGAAATAAATCCTAGAGCTTTCTACACTTTATGTGGTTGTCATAGTCTTAACTTGACATTATGTGATATGGCGAATTATTATCCTAGAGCTGTCTTTGGTTGGAGTAATACAACACATATACACGTTATTCTCCTCTTCTACCAAGCGATGGAAGGTTTTCAAAGATCATGTGGAAGGTTTAACAATTAAACCATTATCACAAACTCGTTGGGAAAGTCATATTGATTGAAGGTGTGAAGCCTATAAAAAAACAAGTTACAAAAATAAGAAATGCTTTACTTGACTTGGCATCCACAAGTGAAGATCTGAAAATGAGGAGTGAAGCCGAGTGTTTAGTAGCATATGAACTTGAGAATTTTGAATTTTGGTTGGCTTGGTAATCTAGTATAAGTTGTTGCATTCAGTAAACATTGTTAGTAAGTTTGTTCAAGTTGAAAATATAGATATTGATGTTGCTATCAATCAGATAAAAGGTCTCATGTTGAGTTTCGATGAGTACAAAGAATCTAGGTTTGATAAGGCTATCAGTGAAGCTAAACAAATGGCAAGTGAATTGAAAATTGAAGCTGTGTTCAAAGAAAAAATGGGTAAAAAAAAACAGTTTGATGAAAATGTTACCCATGAGGTAACACAATCGGCTGAGGAATCTTATAGGCATAACTACTTTCTTTTTTTAATTGACCATGCTTATTCTTCACTACAAACTCATTACTCAGTTTGAACAATTTCAAAAATATGAAAAAACATTTGTGTTCTTATTCAACTTGGAGAATTAAAATGTGTTGATGATAACAATTTATTGAGATCTTGGAAAAAAACTTAAACGTTGTTTGAGGCACAATGACACTTCTGATATTGATGAGCATGATTTATTTATGGAGTTGAAGATCTTAAAGCATTCTTTACAGCTGAAGCAAAAAAAGTAATTGATGTGTTGAATTATTTAATTAAAATGGATGGTCATTACCCCAATGCATATGTTGCTCATATAATTTTGTTGGCTATACCAGTCACACTCCAAATTAAAATTGATCAAAATTTATCTTCGATCAACACTGTCGCAAAAAAGATTGAATGGATTTACTATGTTATCAATTGATAAAAAAATTGTCGAACATCTCGATTATTCAAGCTTGATTGACCAAAACAGTAAGACGTGTGTTATTTAAATCATTGTTGGTAATCTTTTACTTATGATTTGATTACATCACTTATACTTTGAATATTATATGTCATTTAACTTATATGTTATACTTTATATTTTGTAGGTTTAATTGAAAAAAAAAAATTGTTCATTTTAAGGGGCCCCTTTTTAAAATTCAATTCAGGCCAACAAAATCTCAGGTATGACACTGGAGCTTGGTGATATTTAGAAGGAGTAATGATATGCATAATGAAAGTGAATGTCTCAGTGAAAACTTTAACCATCAATCAACGGCACGTCCGACGTCCGATCGATGATCGGACACTATCGGCGGCCTCCCACCGCCGTCCCGAACCAAACTATACCCTGGGGGGCACGGTGAACGCGTCGGAGATCGCCGCAATTGCGATCTCGCATTATTCACCGTCGATTCGACGGGTTCACCGTTGCCGGCGATTCTGACGGGTTCACCGTCCTCTCAAGGTATAGTTTGATTCGGGACGGCGATTAGAGGTCGCGGTAGTGTCCGATCGTCGATCGGACGTACCGCCGAGTGACAATCAAAATTTTCACTGAGGGATTCACTTTCACTGTGCATATCATTTCTCATTTAGAAGTTAGTTATATTAAAGTAAAATATTATGTGCAAGTTGGTTTATAAGTTTTTGATATGGGCATTAATTTTACAAGTTGCGACTGCGAGCATTGTAGAAAGAGTGTTTTTTGCCATCAAAACTGTGAAAGATAAGTTGCACAATTGAATAAGTAATGATTCTATAAATGATAATTTTATTATCTAGGTAGAGAAAGATATATTATTCTCTAATTCTTTTCAACTTATTACAATATAGAATTATCTTTAATTTATTTTCTTCAATTATTATCTTTTTTTTGGCAATTTATTTCCTTCTCTGCAGTTACACCTTCAATTGACAATTGGTATCAACTCTGTAAAACGTGGGTGAACAGATTGAATGGAAAAGGTAGAGATAGAGACAAGAGGCAAAGTAAAGGGAGAGTCGACTGTTCCGCCCGGGGGTATCATTATGCAGAGCTCGAGTTTTCTCAGAAAGACCAAAATCAAAATACTCAAAATTAAATTTATATTTAAAAGTATATATGTGCATACAAATCTTTCAGCAAGAGCAAGGCAAGGCAAGGCAAGGCAATTAGACTGTGAGAGACAACGAAATCAAGCCCAATAAATAAGGTATACCTGCAAGATTGCGGGAGCTCCTCTGGTTTGGGCGGGTCGGGAAGCATGCGGCAGGTGAGCGTGTCCCTCCAATTCGTCACCTGCGACGCGTAGAGATCGAAATTGCTTGAGTACTTGGCCGCCCGCCCGCCGTCGCGGGAGTACAACGCCGCCTTCACTTCCGGGTCGCCCTCGTGGAAAGCGCGCGCGCCCACCAGCGCGTCTTCCATGACTCCCGGCGGCACCCCGTGCCCCACCAGCTGGAAGAATCCCCACTCCTGGCATGCCCGCCGGATCTCCGCCACCGCCTCCTCCCGCTGAGTCCCGGCAAGGTCGATGACCGGCACCGCGGCCTGGTGGTCCATCTCGACGCGGCCGGGCGCATGCTGATGCTCGCTGATCCGCTGGAAGATGCGTGGGACCTCGGAGACGCCGCGCGTAACCAGGCCTTGTACGCCGGATTTGGTGGCGTCAAATGCCTTCAGATCGGCGAGCCGATCGTAAAAGTCCTCGGCGATCGGGGTGCCGTCGCCTGCCATCTCTCTCTCTCTCGAAATATCCGTTCGGGCCATCGAGAAATAAATAAAACATGGCAATAAATATTTTCCAGTACGTTTCTACGGCGCATGCCAGCCGGGTCCTCATCTTCCAGAAAGGACAAACTTCCACTGCTCCACACCTCGCCATATGCACTGTCGTCGTCGACTCTTCCGCCTTTTTTTTGAATAAATAAATAATAAAAGAATGCTGTAATTTTTTTTCAAGAAGAACGCTCTAAATTATTATAATTGATAACAGGCACCTGAGAAAAATTAAATAACATTTTAATATATTTTTTATTTTCAAAATACTCTTTTATTTTTAGTAAATTTATAAATACTATTAAAATAATATAATTTAACTTACTAAAAATATTATATATAGAATATTTTTATATAATTTTTTATCAATTTAATTAAAATAATATTAAAATATTTTAAATTATTATAATAACTATTTAATAGTTATTACAATTATATCAAGCTATTTAATATCTAGTAAGATATTATAATAAATATTTAACTATAATAACTTTAAAATAGTTTTCATTATTTTAAAATATTTTTGAAGAATTTTTAAGGTCTATAATTTACTTTATTTTTTTAATTAGAATTAAATATTCACCTTTTTGAATTGATTAATCATGAAATTATCAATACCATCCTACGGATATTTTATATTGATCATCAAAATACATCAGACTCATCCATCAACATTAATCTTAGACCCACCTCACGATAGAAAAATTTTACTTTAACACTTTGAACCAGTTATTTTATAGAGGTTATAATAATGTTATATTTGGTTTAAATAGTTTAAAAGTGTTTTAATAATTTTAATATATTTTTGATTAATTTCAGATAATTTTAAATAATTGGTCAAAATTTATATGCAATATTATATTTATAATATTTTTAATTAATTATTTTTACTTTAACTTCGTTGCTTCTCCAATAATATTTAAAATTATTTTAAATATTTTTTAAAATGTTCTTTAAAATTTTCCATTAGGAGAATGTAAAATTAATTTCTATTTAAAATAAAATTATTAAATTGAATTTCTTTTAATGTAATATTATTATATAAATTTAAATTTCGGATTAGTATTCACACAGTAAATAATTTTAGAGTGTTTCGTTGGATTATCTTGATAACCTTTATTATCCATCTGATATCAATTAAAATTCTGTTTAATTTAGATAATTAATTATTCTCAAATAAAAAAATAATTAACGAGATTTTTTTAACCAAGGGCAACCGGCTCGGTCTCACAGAAATTTCCTACCGGCCGCCAGAATAAATCGAAAAGCGTTCGTAGTGAATTATTCTCAAATAATAATCTATGTATGATATGTCAATAATAAAAAAGGTATGCAATCAGAAATCAAAAAATTAAGAAAAAATTATGTTTTCTTCATTTCGGAATTAACAAAAAAAAAATCTAAAAATATCCTTCGATTTTTATTTTTAGATAAAAATATATTTAATAATTAATTAAATTTCAAATCTGACCTCGAACATCTAAAATATCCTAGGAATCAGTTTTTTTTCCTATTTAACATTATATTATATATTTAAAAAATCAAGAATTATATATATATCAATCTTTGTAGCAGGAACGACGGAGTATCAATATTTTTTATTTAGCATCAAATTTTATTTTAATATATATTATCAATATATTATTATAATTATTAATTTAATTTAATTTAAAAAATAATTAAATATCAAATTTGATTTAATTTTAAAAAATATTATGATTAAATAGGATAATACAGGAAAATATTAAATAAGATTATATATTAAAACCTCTAAATAAATAAGTTTTTATCTAATTATTTAAGATTTAATTAAATAATATTAAATTATATTTTATTTCTTCTAACTTTAATTACATAATTATCAAGTAATTATATAATTAAGATTATATATATGATAATTTGACCCAAATTAAAGGTATTCAAGTGAGAGTTTAGCAATGTTTGCAAATTAGATTTTCGAGAGAAGAGAATTAGATTGACAAGTGGCATTTGGCTACTCAACAATTGATTAGGTTGCTGAAGCTGTCAAGTTGGTAAAGTTTTTGAAATTTTGGATACGTGATATGGAAAAATTAGTATCAGCTTCAACCAGCCAATTTGACTATGACCACTTCTAACGAGTTGACATTCGCCGTGCTAACAATGACAAACTTAAAAAAAATTTTAGGATGGATCTAAAATTTTAAATTTAAAGTTATATAATGAAAATAATTATTAATATAATAATGATTTTTTCAATCCTTCAAAATATATAATATATTTAGTTAAAATATCTAAAATAAAGAGAAGGAAAAAAATTTAAAATTTAGTAGATATGTGGTAAAAAAAATCATACTTACCATTAAATCCACTATAAATATATATATTAATGGGGGCCAAATAATATATATATATTAAGAAAATAAAATTTTCTATACTAAACTAATAAAAAATTTATATAAAAAATAATACTATTAAAAATTTAGGGAGTTACTCCCTGAATCCTACCTAAATCTGTCCTTGATTTCTTCGTCAAAGTTAATCTTCTTGGCAAAACTTTCAGCTAAACATAATTTTTAAAAACTTATGAATTTTTAAAATAGGCATTTGCCGTAGAAAATTGTTGGGCTAGCTTTCTTGCATGGTTGTTGACCAAAATATATGAAAATTATTAAATTTAAATCCATACTTATTGGTTGGTTGAGATGGACTTGGCGTGTTGAAATCTGATGGTAAAAGGTGAATCGTTCGTCTCTAGCGTCTCCGTCAACTCATCCTAGGGCTAATACGGAGAAGATAAATCACGGGGGCTATTAGCCCGGATGCTGTGATTGTAGCTAGTGCGTGGGGAGGGTGGTGGCGTGTTGAAATATGAGTCGTGAGATTGAGGTGTCAAATCTAGTAGGTCGAGCTGTTTGGAAAAATCTAGCTGCCAAGTTAGCTTAAATGGTCAGGGGGCGGACTGCCGAGTGGCCAAGCTACCGAGTGGGCGAGTAGGTCATGTGGGTTTAGCTATTAATGTTAAATATGATATTTTAAAAATCTGTCTAGAAAATTTTTTAGAAATTTTCTAAAGAGGTTTTTGGCTTTTTGAGTCTAAGGATGAAGTTTTAGAAGTTTAATTAGGTTAAAATCGAAACTTATAGGGGGTAAATTGAAAGAAACCCCTAAAACTTAAGGGTTTAGGTTGGTTTTGCTAACCCTGAAAGGGATTAAGTGTTAAATGAACTAAATTAGGGGTTGTGTTTGTATTGGCTGAAAAGGGATTAAGTAGGTACTTGATCTATATTTGATTGATCAAATGCATTCATTGCATCGTAAATCATTGATTGCATTGCATCAGCAGGCTTATATAATATCTCTGCACCAATTAAGTTTGATGATGAAGCAACAGAAGGTCCAACAAATTCAAATACATACGGCTCTCCATGACAATACTAGTTGTAATAATCTGGAACAAACTCATACCTACAGATATGAGTTTTCATTGTATCCTCATCACGGGAAGCTGTATTTCTACATGTGCATTGATTACATAGACACTTTAACTCGGTGTCATTCAAACACTTAGGATGACACTTTGTAAAGTTCACAAATTCTTCCACTCCAGCAAAAAATTCTTCACGGATAAATCCATTATCTAACCTATTATACATCCATGTCTTGTTTGGACATATTGTATCTAAATTATCAACCACAAATAAAAATCCATTATCAATCACAAATAACAATCTAAATTGTCCAATTTTGTTTCTAATTAATCAAACACAGATTAATATCCTAACTTCAAAAATGAATTAAGATACTACCAATTTAATCAAACACAATTTAATCTAATTTAGATCCTAAATTACTATCGAATTAATCAAATAAATATTAAACAACCAAAATTATTCTAATTAATCAAACAAGACATATTAGTCTAATAATCAAATAAAATTATTCTAATTAATCAAACCAGACATATTATGATCCATAATCAAATTTCATATTGATCTTATACTAAGAAATTAATCTAATTAATCAAGCAATACAATTTAACCTAATTATTTAAGAAATTAATCAAATAATCAATTAATCAATTATGAAATAAGTATTAACCTTAATATGGTTTCGGGATTCGATTAGCTACATACTATTTGTGTAAATAACTAGATAATATAGGATATTGATTTGGTTATTTCGCCGTGTATATATTGGATGGAGTTTATCATCACTATAAGCACCTACTTGGAGGCGGATATCTTTGACTTTATCTCTGTAGATACTGTCATTTTTACTATACATGGTTTATTATAGATAGTAGAAGGATTTACCTGATATCTGCCTTTGATTATCCTACTTGATACTTGCTGCTTAACATTTGAGATATTCAAATTTTATATCAATACAATCTCAATGCTTGATACCCTTATTCTGTAGAGTACACACGTATGCATGTGTGCATAAGAGTATTTATATGTCATATGATACCTGACATTTATTGATACCTTGCATTATTGCATGCATACCTAGTAACTTATTTATAGATCATGATTCATGTTTTCAGACCTGTACATGTCATATTAAGGTTTGATTGGTGAGTGTTGCATGTGCTAACGTCATGCATCATCTTGGCATTATTGCATAATTGACGATCTTTAGCTCTCTTGTAGTTGAGACTGGTCATCAGTTATATCAGGATTTGCACACACTGTCACTCATGGGTTAGTGGAACTAACAAGAGGGTGCATACAATTGCCCTGTCAAGACTCCGCTCGGCTACTCATGGGTAGTGGTATCCGCAGCATGGTAGCAAACAGGGATTCCTCTTCTTTCCCGTGATATGAGGAGATGAGAGCAGTGCTCCCCAAATTTGATTTGGAGTAGGATGGGTGTGTCTTCGGCTAACATCATGTTCACTCGATCACTCAAGAGCAGTGACAATTGAGTGCGTACAGTTGTCATAGCGCTACCCGCTCGACCTCACCCATGACTGGTGACGGTGGCTGATTGGCGTTAGGGGTGATTATGTCATTGTATCATGTGCATGATTACATGAATTGCATTTGTTTGTGTTTGCTGCATTTGTTTAAGCTATGATTGTTGTATTTGGATAACATGCACATATAGAAAGTATTTTATTTACATATGGTTTGGTGACTATTTAGGTTTAGGGGTTCTATGACCTTTATACCCCATAGGTGAGTTTGATACTGGTATGTACTTACATGCAGTTTTCCAGTTATGTATCCTAATTATTCCTATAAGAATGTATCTACTTAATTTGATATTGCTTTTGCATAATCTTTTTATAGTCATACATATCTATCTGTATATATACCCGTGGAGTCCCCCTAAGCTTACCCTAGTTTGTTATGTTTTCTGTTTCCAGGTTGATGTACTAGGAGTCGCCAAGAGAGAGCCCTGCCACCAGTCCCACTTCTTATCGGGTTGACTTCGTGTTGGTATTTATATGCACGGATGTTTTATTTACATTGCTTTTTGTAACTGTGGATGTGTATTTGTGTTTTATACTATTTGTGTGCCTCGGAGGGGCTTATGGAATTTTTATTGTCTTAAGTCATACCGGTATGCGGCTGTCATATCTGTGTTGCATTTTATTTTCTTATTATACATTAATTTTCAGCCATGTTAGCTGAGGATGATGAGATAATCTTATAGGCCTTGTATTGTGGATTCATATTTCCACTGTACAGGGGAGGTATTATTCGATTTTTATCGGATGAGCGGCCCCTCGGTGGCGTGACAACTTAGGCCAAAACAACACAGCACGCCTTTCTCAAGCAAGGAGTTGCTATCAAAGCTTAAGCCCACAAGTTGTGTGTGGGCTCTAAAGTACCCTCTCTCCTAGTGAATATCCCTCATAGAAGCCTGGGCCAACAGTTCCTTCTACCACCAAAGAGAGGCCAACATGCCTTGGGGAAGCTGAATACAAAAGAACTGAGGTTTCCACCCCTTGTGTGAGGACAACATGCCCTTAATCAGCCCTTGGCCTATACGGGATGAAAAGTAGAAAACCCCTTCTTCCACCAGTTTGGGGTAGAAGAAGTTGTGGAAGAGACGAGGGGAAAGAGAAAGGCGATATAAATGAAGAGTATACCATCCTGGAAAGAATACGAAAAGAATTTGAACCCAACTGAGAGAGAGGGATGTGGAAATAGGCAGAGACGTCCAGGAAGAAGAGATGAATAGGGAAGCAGATGCCACTAAGCAAATGGCTCCGAAATAAAGTCATACATCCTGCACAAAGGTCAGTCTGGGAAATTATTCCCATTAGGCATGATTAGAACGTGGTCCTCCGTCGCCTGATAAGTTTGGCGCAACCTCTCTAGAGAAGCACTCGTAAACTCGAGTTTACGATGTGGTACCAAGGAAGAGACGAGGATCTCGCGGTCATGACAGACACAGATTCTATCTGAAGCGAAAAAAAGGAACAAAGACTTACTTGCAAACTTAAAACAAAGATGTAGCAGATACAGACCCTCGGGAGAAGATAAAGACGATGGCACTCAAAAGGATGCTGGTGGAAGACAAGTGAGGCCAAAGGGTTGCGCTTCCTTAGAGTTATATTCCCTAGCAAGTAGACCTGACCACGGTTTGGAACCAACGGTTTGATGGTTCGGAACCGACAGTTCGTGGGAGGTAGATCCTTAACCTTAACCGCCCAAGCCGGTTACGGTTCACGGTTCGGAACCGCCGGTTCACTGTCCGGTTCACGATTCGCCACAGTTCGCCATGGTTCAAGATTATTATATTAAAAAAATTAAAAATTAAATTAAAAAAATAAATTTTATTAAAAAAAAGGGGCTTGCACTTATATAAGTTGTCTACGTATCCCCTTAAGGTGTAGGGGAATCAAAGCCCACGTAGTTCTTTTACATTTTTATCCTTTTACATTCTTTACATTTTTACCCTTTATCACTCACTTCCATTTCCTCCCGTTCCCGTTGTATTCGTTCCTTCGGTATCAAATTCTTCGACTTCGTCTTCTGAAAGTTGCATTCCTTGAATTCGTTTCTCGACTCTGGTCCAATCATCTAGTAATGCTTGAGCTTCCAATGAGTCGGGAGACATAGTTGATCGTCGTTCATCTAATATGTTGCCGCCGGCACTGAACGTCTGCTCCACAGCAACAGTTGACACTGGAGAAGCTAAAATTTCTTTTGCGATCACGGAGAAAACGGGAAAGCTTTGAGCCTTCTGTGACCAACATTTTAAGATATCGAAATCTTCGCTATCTGCTTCATTAAAATCAAAAGAAGTCGTAAAATAATTCTCAAGTTTCTGTGTGGAACTTGAGGATCCTCGTGGACGTTTCATCCGTTCTTTTAATAAAAGTTGTGTTTTTGTAAGTTTTAAATTAGTAGTAGTAGGTTGTTGTGTTTCAGAAATATTAGTTTGTGTTCCATATTTAACATAATATTGATTATAAAGATCATATAAATAATTTCTAATATTATATATAATATTAACTGGATCCGGAGAGAAAGAATCTTTAATAGGAATTAAAGCGTCATAATATAAAGTTAACATTTCTTGTAAAACTTCTAATTTAAATCTAGGATCTAAAGCAAATGCAATTAAATAAATTTCAGGAATAAAATAAAAATATTTTTCCTATTTAGTTTTCATAGTTAATATACATAAAGTTAAAGCTTCAGTATTTACATGTTCATTTAATATTAATATTATACAACAAAAATTCACTAAAATTAAATGAGCAGTGAGATAATAAACACCGAAAAGTTGTTCAGTTGCATCGTTAAAAACTTTTAAAATTTCACAAATATTACTATAAATATTCCATTGTTGTAAAAATAAATATATATTAGTATTACTATTTTGTGCAAAAAATAAACATAATAAATCTTTACATTGAAATGAATCTTGTAATAATTGATATGTTGAATCTCAACGTGTTGGAACATCACGTGGAAATTTGTTAGGTCTCATTCCATTAGCTTTACAAAATCTACCCCATTGTTTTATCATAAATGGATGAGACCATAAGTATGAAATTGCTATTCTAATTGGTTGAATATAATTTTCTAAAAGTTTTGATCCATCTTGAACACATAAATTTAAAACATAGCATACATAACGAATATGAAAAAAATAAACCACCAATAACAGGTTGACAAATAAATTTTAGTTCATTTATAGAAGCGGTATTAGAACTAGCATTGTCTAATGATATTCAAAATATTTTATGAGTCAATTCATATTCTTTTAAAATTAAGTGTAATAATTGTGAAATGTTATGAGCAGTATGTGATTCATCAAAAACTCTATAAGCTAATAATCTTTTTTGGAGGATCTAAGAGTTATCAATCCAATGGTATGTCACACCCATATAAGAATGAGTTTGCTAATGATCACTCCAAATATCAGAACATAAAGAAACTTTATTATTTAATTTACTAAATTCATCAATTCTTGTTTTACTAATCTTTTAATTGTACGAGTAAGTGTAGTCCTAGGAACACGTTTAGCAGCAGGATTAAGAGATTCTTTACAAAAATCTTCAAATGTGCATTTAGATCCAAAACTAAAATAAAGATGTTCTACGGAAACAAACTTAGCTAATGATTCTCTTAATTTATTATACGAATATAAAAATAAACCAGAATCAGTACTACTACCACTAGAAAATCTTGATAATTGAGTTTGAGAGCGGTCAAGCCCATATTCCGTCGGGTGCTTCGTTTCTACATGTCGTTTCAACGACCCATAGCCGCCACTGGCTTGGAATTTGTAGGAAGCATTGCAATGCTTGCATTTTGCACGCAATTCTCCCGACGAAAGTGTGACCTTCTCAAAATGTTTAGTGAAAATAAAAGATTTTAAAGGAGGATTTTTCCGAACCTTAGAAGTAATCGCATCGGTACTTTCTTGCGTTTCGGGGATCGGAGGGCGTTAGGGCTGAGCCTCAGTCTCATCATTGGCGGATTGAATTTGAAAGTTGGGATCCTCGTATGCTATTTCTTTTCCCCTCCGAGATCGAGATGATGAAGCTCCGTGACCACCTTCCGTTATCGTCGAAAAATGAAGAACGCGGAGAGAAGTTGAGACTTGAGATTTGAGAATGAGAGAAGAGAAGATGTGTGTGAAAATGATAAAATAAACTCCCTATTTATAGAGTTTGGATCATAACGGTCATTAAATCATAGTCATTGATCAAAAAACGGTCAAATGATCTCAACCGTCGAAAAAACCAAAAAAAACTTCCCAACGGCACTAAACCGGCGGTTCAGTGCCGTTGGAACCGCTGGTTCGGCGGTTTTGGCTGCGCTGAACTGTAACCGGCCCGACATCTTGCCGGGCCGGTTCCGGTTCGGTCTGGCGAATCGGGTCAACGAGCCACTTGGCCCGTTGACCCAGGCCGGACCCGGCCCGGGGTCGGGTCTACTAGCAAGGCACGGGGGAGCCATCGGTTCTAGGTTCTCCTATCGAGGCACAGGGTCGCAGCTGCTCGATCTAGGACAAAAAAGTCCTATCTGCACCTCTACACAATCATGATGCCTCCAGATGACGCCTCGTATTCTGACTCGCTATCTTATCACCATTAAGGAAACATGACCTCAGAAGGGATAAAGCGTATCTCGAGCACAGTAAACAAAGACAGCGGATCATCCTGTCATTAAGGAAAGCGTGAGCAACCATTAAAGCACAAATCCTAACAAAATCTTAAACTTCCACAAGCAACTGACACGTGGACACTCCTCCTCGACTGTATTTCAAAAGTCCAATCAGTTGGACCCTTTGAGTCTCTTTCAACTAGACTAAAAGGGAAGGCTAGTGATGCCGGAATAAGGCGCGTTAAGACAGCTAAGGAGGTCATGTCTGTTGATGCAGTCTGGCCCGATTATTGTTTTGGTGTTGACACCGATTTGAGGTTTGATTTAAGTTTAGTTGAACTAATTGTGATTAAGTCCTGGTCGGGGATTAGGCACGGGTTGAGTGAAATCCTAGCTTGGAGGGCTAGGTGAAAAGTCCTAACTTGGAGGGTTGGGTGAAAAGTCCTAGCCTGGAGGGCTAGGTTGGTGGAAATCCCGGTGAGTGAAGTTGGGTCCTGGTGAGTGAAGCCAGGTGATGGAAGTCCCGATGAGTGAAGCCGGGTCCTGGTGAGTGAAGCCAGGTGATGGAAATCCCGGTGAGTGAAGCCGGGTCATGGTGAGTGAAGCCAGGTGATTGAAATCCTAGTGAGTGAAGCTAGGTTGAAATCTTGGTGAGTGAAGCCGGGTCCCGGTGAGTGAAGCCGGGTGACCGAAACCCTGGTGAGTGAAGCCAGGTCCTAGCTTGGAGGGCTAGGTTGAAGTCCCAGTGAGTGATGCTGGGCATGGCACGAGTCAGAGAAGGGCTGGAGGCTTGTTTTCGTGACTTAGAGTGCATTTGGGCTTGCCTGGATCGGTCTGGTGACCGATCAGGGAAGTTGTCACGCTGCTCCATCGTGGATCGGTCCGGTGACCGATCCAGCAATGACTGATCGGTCTGGTGACCGATCAGGGAGCGCACAGTGAGGTTGGGAACCTACTGTGTGGCTCCTGATCGGTCTAGTGACCGATCAGGGAGCAGGCCGTTGCCTCGTTGCTTGGCTCCTGATCGGTCCGGTGACCGATTAGGGAGCAGGCAGCTTCCTCACTGCCTTGCTTCTGATCAGTCTGGTGACCGATCAGGGAGCACTCAGTGAGTTGAGTTCACCCGCTGATCAGCTCCTGAACGGTCTGGTGACCGATTCACGACTTAGGATTTGATTTCCGCGATTACTGTTCACTCAGACGTGGACCGATCAGGCTTGAGCCTTATCGGACAGGGAGCTACCTGATCAGTCTGGTGACCGATCAGGCTTCACTCTGATTGGTCTGGTGACTGATCAGGCTTGCGTCGCCGCGAGAGCTGGGAGTCCCAGCAAAGCGGTAGATCGGTCTGGTGACCGACCCACAAGCCCTGGATCAGTCTGGTGACCGATCACTTTAATTCAAATTGTACTGTCAGACGCTCTGATCGCGTCTGACCGTATTCCATTCTCTGCATTTAATCCCTGATACTTGATTTACTGAGTGATATGCTGTGCTAATGCTCTGAGTAAGCTGCATGTGACAGGGAAGGATTCAAACACTCAAGGAGAGTCAATGGAGGCCTTTCCTTGAAGCAGGTTTGGCTGTTTCCTTGTTTCAGGTCTCAATGGCGTCTGGAGAGCAGCTGGCAACTGACGGAGGCTCAGCTGGAGAGGATATTCAGTGGACTGAGTGCTCAGGGAGTCAGGGGGTCAGGCTGTGGCTTCAGTGGATGCTGATGCAGAGCCTGGCGATGGGAGCAGAGGCTTAAGACGAGGCTGGAAGCAGAGGAGCGACAACAAGGAAGACAGAAAAACGAGTGAAGTTTTTGCTGTGGGGTTGTGCTCTCTGTTGCTTTGTGCTTGAGCAATCTTGTTGCATTCCTGTGAGATCTTTGTGAGTGTTCCTTCTTGTGTGTTCTCTTGTACTCAAATTCAATCATCTGTGGGATCTGTGGAGAGGTTTCTCCACCGAGAAGGAGGCTCTATCTTATCCGGGTTCACCGGAGCTTGATCTGCCGATGATCAAGGGATCGCCCACCTCACGGGCACGCCAAGGAGTAGGGGCAAGTTATCCCCGAACCTTGTACATCACGGTGTTAGCGTTTGTTTGGTTTGCGTTTCTTTCTCTGCTTTGTGGTTTGTTCTGCATTTTCTTCCGCTGCTAATCTAATCACGCAGAAAACTTCAAAGTGCAACTTGTGGGTGTCTGGCTACATTCACCCCCCCTCTATAGCTATCCAAGGTCCAACAATGTCACCTGGGACAGAGACAAATCACCTCACGTTAGTCCCCCAAGGTTAAGAGACCCAGGCCGGGAGCTCGGGACGGGCCCCGACCAGGGTTCTGGCCTGAGTTCAAAAGATGACCTCTCCCTTAGCGGATAGGACCAAACTACAATTCAACTCTTCAGGACGACCCCCAAGCCCAGACCTCAAGCTGAGACTCCTCATATCAACAAGCATACCCTTACTTATCAGGCAAAAGGTTCTCATAAACTCGCAATGGCTATAAAACAACATGTGCTAAATGGATCCAGAAAACATGCATTATTACGAAATGCTCGCCATAAACACATCTAAATGTGTTGTAAATCTCATCCTTACAGGATAACGTGTGTGAAATTTGAGGATGGTGGGATAGGTGTTCGCCACCATCCCCATATAAAAAGGTATTCACACTTTAGGGGAGAGGTATGTGCATGCAAACAACCCTACTCCATTTTTACTATATTTCTCGGCTGATCTCCACCTCTAACTTGAGTGTCGGAGTAACTGTGCCGGAACCTTTCCGGTCGTCCTCCTAACTCATTCATCTTCTCAGGAAATCCTAGTGGGAACCACCCCAGTCTTCCAGTAGTATTGCATCTCCTTCTTCCTTGTCGACTTGTCGGTGAATTGTTCGTTGAGAAGCTTGGGAAGCTATCACCTACAATATACAAATTGAAGGCGATTGTGTGGTTATTAAGAGGGGGGGGGGTGAATTACCCCCTGAAAATAAAAATCAAATCATTTGTTCTTTCTAAACAAAGATAGTGATTAGTTTCACAAAAAATAATAACAGATTAAAAACAAAATAAAAAAGAAAGAGATAAACGGAATTACTTGGTTTGTAATTAGGAAGGTTGTTAATCCAAGGCAAAATGAAGTTCAATTCTGCTGAATAACTCCTTCGAGTGGAGAAATCTCTTACACGATGAAAAAGCTCAGAAAATAGAGAAAATTAAACTGTATTTTGTTTACAATTGATGGATGCTTTGAAACTGAGCTCTGGGAGCCTATTTATAGCCCCGGTCAACTCTATTCGAATGCTGACATGGCACAATAAGGCGCCCGAGTGCTCGAGGGCGCCTAACAAGTGGCTTGAATGTTATCTGTTGCGCAACGTTCGCAAACAACTAAGTCTGGATAAATTTTCATATCTCGGGCGCTTGTATGCATTGAGACGCCCTTATTCACGGGCGCGCCGAGTGAGTTTGGGTCACTCCAATGCTGACCAACTTCTAGAGCACTTCTTGGGTGATTTTGAACCTTCCAGAGTCAAGCTCACCCGAATCCTCTTCCGATCTTCTCCTCGAGCAAACTTCCTCCCGGCTTCTTGTCCCTCAAACGTCGCGTGCGTTCTTCTCGCTCCACCAGTATACTATTCCGTAGACCTCTGCGTCCCTCAGATGCACCGAGCCCGTCGATTCCCTTTCCGTGTTATTCTTTTCGACCGCTGCATCTTCTGCTCGACTTTCTACGCTCCTAAGTTCCTGTACACTTAGACACATAGATTAAAATGTAATAGGATTTAATTTGACATAGTTAACTATATTAAAATTTGTACTTACATAAATAAATATTAAGCGACTAATTTAGACTTAAATTTAGTTGATTAGACTGTACGACTTGTCCTTATCCAAATCTACTTCCGCTACAATCTGGCCTTGGCATTTTCAATTAACCTGTTAAGTGTTTTCTTTGTGTTTTTAGCTCAGCACTAGTAATTGGCCCTCCACCTGTCCATAATGGTTCATAAAAAAAAAAATGATTAATGAAGTTTTTTTAACTTCGGACGACTGGCCCGGCTTCATAAAAATTTTTCACCGACCACTAGGGTAAATCGAAAAGCGCTCACAATGAGCGATCTAGAAGCCCAATGTTTCAAGGTTCACGTCTCATTTGGAGAAAAAATTCTTACAAATACGCCGTAGTTGAGAATCGAACTGTAAATATATGAGAAAACGGCTAATCGTCCTACGGCCATACCCCATCAAGAATGCTAGAATGGGTGCTCTTTCATTTCGACGCCCTTAGCTTGATTTCCATGTTTGTTTCCATTAGATAATAGAGAAGTAGATCGGATAAAAGTTAAAGTGACATCGCAAAGATGATGATTTGAAGTTTTTTCAAGGGTGAATAACAACTGGATATTTTATCGGGGACATTTATTTTTAAATATAGTTATAAATACTTTGTAATGGCATTTATTAAAAAAACTTTTAATTTTAAAAATAAAAAATATATCAAACATCGCGACAATTTTAATAAATATCATTATGTTTATAGATTAATTAATTAGTTAAACATGTTATTCCTATTAAAATTATTTAATTTTTTTTAACCTAAACTTCCTTTCTTCCGCCTGCCTTCCTCCGCAGCAAATTTGAGCAAGGAAATTGTCCCGCGCAAGATAACCCTAAACTCAGCAAGAGAAATCCGCGTGGCCAGCGAGGCAGCAAGCGTCGGCCGCGGCCTGGCCAAGCAGCGAGCAACCGCACGCGAAGCTGCCGCTTCTCCGTCGAAAACCGTTGGGTGTCCCTCAACGCCGTGCCCAACACCAGCAGGAACCCGTGTGAGAAGCGAATGTCCTCCTGCGGCGCCAACGATGTCTGCGTCCCCCGTTCACCGACCTGCACGTGCCTCCAGGGGTTTCGCCCCAAGAATTGGCGAACCTGGGACGACGAGTGCGAGAGAGAGAGCTCCCAACGGTCGGTTGTCGGAGCAAGACTGACACCTTTGTCATGGGGAACAACACCAAGCTATCGGGCACGTCAAAGGCGATGGCGAACCGGAGCACGGCGAGTCTGGACATGTGAAGAGACTGGTGCTTGTCGAATTGCTCCTGCACTGCTTATGTCACTTCCAACCTCAGCGGCAATGGCAGTGGGTGCTTGATCTGGATGTCGGACCCCTACGATCTCACGTTGTACGACAACGAAGATCCAGGCATGATCTCTACGTTCGACAAGTAGAATCAAGACCTCTGAACAAAGATATTTCTTCAGTTTCGCCATTTCTTAACTTAAACTGTTCCTTTCAGTCTTTCATCGCAAGTTTTCTCAGGATTATCGACCAATTCTCTTAGGAGAGCATCAACATTGATCATTGTTTCAGTAATTCTAGTGGCTTTTCTCCATTCACTTTTGTCGTGCTGGATTTGGAGAAGGAAGAAGAGAAGTAAACATGATCACTTGTTCTTGTTTTGTTTAGTTTTGATTCAAAGTGCGCAGCAACACTTAATTTTACATTAATTGAGCATCAGTTTGATTGGCATGGACTGCAGGGGAGGCTGGTTGAGGGACAAGAGATAGCTGTGAAAAGGACATCGAAGACATTGTTGCAAGGCATCCACGAGTTTAAGAATGAGATCATGCTAATTGCTAAGTTGGAACATCCAAATCTACTTATTGGTTGTTGCATTCAAGGAGGAGAAAGGATCTTGGTCTGTGAGTTTTATGCCTAATGGAAGCTTGGATACTTTCCTATTTGGTTGGTTTATACCTTCTTTTTTCCCCTCTCCTATTTGGTTCATATTAATGTTATTCTGAGTTTGTATGTAGATGAAGCTAAACGCTCATTGTTGGATTGGAAATTGCATCAAAGCATTATATTTGGGATTGCCCGAGGACTTCTTTACCGTCATCAACATTAAAAAGGTACAATTGTAAGAGGCTCCCGTTCATCAACATTCTAGACTTTAAATCATTCACATAGACTTGAAAGCTAGTAATGTTCTTCTTAATAAGGAAATGACACTCAAATTATCAGATTTTGATATGGTGACGATTTTTGGAGAGGAGGATATAGAAGTATATACAAGGAGAGTTGTTGGAACATAGTAGGTATAGTTCTTTCATTTTCGTATCATTGTCTAGATCATTTGAAACTTTGTTAATTACCTTTGCATTAATTGATATAGTGGATACATGTCACCTAAATATGTAATGAATGAAATCTTCTTAGCGAAGTTGGGTGTATTTAGTTTTGGAGTTTTGCTACTTGAGATCATAACTGATAGGAAGAATCGAGGAGTTTATCACTCTACCTTGCACTTCAATCTTCTTGGCCATGTTTGTGTAGCGAATATTTGCTCAAGTAACTAGAATTCGTTGTTGTGTAGGACCAAATCGCGGGATAGGTTTGTGAATATCGCGCTTTCGAAAATCTTTCTTTTCTTTGGAAAACTAAATAGAGATTTGTGGCAAAAAACTAAAACAAAATAATGACTCGGGCGGTTACTTAGTTCACAGTCCAACGACTGCTATTCCAAGGCTCATGATCCCTTAAACCGTTTCTGAATGGATAAATCACTATTCTCCTCTCTGAAAAAGCTTTCGGAGAAGGAGAAAAGCGTACAAAAGATGAAGGAGATAGTAACAAGCTAATACTCCTTTTCATGTAAATGCAATTAAATAAAAGTATATCGACAACTTAAAGATGGAGCTTTGTCATACGTTGTCGAAGAGCCTCTCGATATAGTAGTAGCAGTACTTGCACGAATAGAATAGTAGAGAAAGAGGGAGCGTTGAGAGAATTGGATTGAAGTTTTGAGCCTTGGATCCCGAGGCTTCTTTCATAGGCTTCATCTGGTCGACTGGAAATCGATGATTGAAACCTTCAGTCATCTCTTATAAAGCGACTGATCCCTCTTCTTTCATTGCTTGCTCTGATCTAATTTGATCGATTCAGCGAAATCAACATGTCGGGTCGACTAAACACCTGTCCAGGCGATTGGACCTTAGAATTTCCTTTACTATTTGATTCGATCACTATTCTTTATTTCTATTTTGGACTTGATTGTAATATAGTTTTGCTTATCTTCTTGGGATCGATCGACTGAATCTCCCCATTTAGTTGATCAAACTCTTTATTCAACCCAAACTTTGCTTTTCTGTAAAACAAAGTTAACACAACAAAAAAAAACAATAATAGACTAGCGAAACAGAGTTAAAGAAATATAATTATACATGAATCAATCTTGACAATTAGGACTATCTGATTTTGACTTAGAAACTTATGTTGGTTTTTTCAGTTAGATCAATGTCTAAGTTTGTCCCAACTGTGACACGCCCTCACTATCTGCCAAAACTGAAGGTTTTTCCAGGACTTGCCTTATTTGCCTGCCAAACATTTGATCCAGCTAATTAACCTATTTGGACTTTTTTCTTCTGTTTAGTATCTGATCAACCTGATCCACTAAAACTTTCCTGCAACACCGAATTAGGGCAATAGATAAAAATAGCAAAGGGAAAACAGTGTTAGCAATATTCAAAATATGTTGGTCCGGTCGACCAGAAACCTTGTTTCAGCTACACTTGCTTAGAGTTCACTATCCAAGACTTCTCATAAGCTAAGGTTCACTCAGGATTTTTTTTCCTCTTGCTTAAAGTTCACTCCTCCAAGACTTCTCATTACCTAAGGTTTACTTCCTTAAAATTTTTTTCTACCAAGCATCTGATCAATCTTTACCTACTTGAGATTTTTCTTTGCCAAACATCTGGTCAACCTTGACTTGCATGGTTTTCTCACTTGCCTATGTCAGTCTTGACCTATTAGGACTACTCTTTTGCCAAGCATCTGATCAACTTTGACTATTTGGACTTTTCCCTTTGTTAGTCATTCGGTAAACCTGACTGGACTTTTCCCTTACCTTGACTTGTTAGGACTATTGGGTCTTGGTCGTATGGATAAAGGGGTGAATAGCCAATTGTCGAACTTCCATCGGTTCTTTCTACGAGTGTTAGCTTTGCACAAGCGAAAATAAAATTAAAACAATGAAATCAATGCTAACACTTATCGTTTATGTGATTCAGAGATTGTTTGCTTATACTCCACGGTGTGTACTTGAGGTGGACGATCTCTCAATCATTCAGTGGATTAGTCCCTGACAATTTCCGGCTAGAGCTCACTCCTTCTCGGCGGAGTGCAACCTCTCACAATGTCTCTTCCCCTTTTACAAGATGAGATTTAGGGTTTGAGGAAGAGAGTAGGCGTGGAAGCTTTGAGCACTTGATCAAGAAGGTTTTCAACAAGATCTCTAACACCTCTCAAGCCTCAAAGTCTCCTCTTAAATAGAGGAGAGAGCTGTTAACAAAATAGCTCAACCTCGATACCAGTCGACTGCTACGAAGATCAGTCTATTGGTGCTCAGCCAATGACTAGCCAAATGGTCAGTTTTCAAAGCATTAGTCTACTGGTTTCAACCCTAGTCAACTGATCTTTCTGTGAGTTTTACTCAATGCTGCCAGTCGACTGATTCCTCCACCAGTCGACTGCCCAACTTACAAACTTACTCTCAACTTCTCCGAAGTTCATCCTTCACGTATGTCTTGAAGTCCACTTCCCTGGCTTGCCCTTGAAGTTTTCTTCCGTTGGCTCTCGTCCCTTAGATGCACACAAGCTCGCGGCTTGTTTCCATGTCATCCTTCGCGTATGCCTTTGAAGTTTACTTCCTTGGCTTGCCCTTTGAAGTCTTCTTCCTTTGGCTCTCGTCCCTTGGATGGCTCAACACCGTTGTTCCTTATGCGTGGTTTACCAAATCCTGCATGACTCAAACACACACATCAAACTAATATGAAAATCTAACTTAATCATATTGGCACACACATTAAAATCCATGATCGTACTGATCAAACTTGGGCCGATTGCACCAACAAGGACTTCTTATTAACTCGGTCAACCTTGATCAAATCTCATTAAACATATTGTTAACAAACATCAAAACCTTGATAGTCGATTGCACCAACAGTTTGATCAATACATATAGGTTCAACTCCATTATTTTTCCTTTAGATATGGAGTTTATGGAAAGAAGGCAAAGTTATAAAATTAGTTAACCAATCTATTGATCATTCAGTATTGGCAGCTAAGATCCTTCATTGCATAAAAATTGCTCTTTCATGTGAGAAACCAGGCGATAGATCGACGATGTATTCAATATTGAAAATGGCAAGGACAATGCTCTTGAAAAAGAACCTAGTTAACCTGGATTCATCAACTTCAGTGGTCGTTGCCTCGTAAGCAACCGCTGCCTCGTGAGGTTGTCCTCGCAAGTAAAGCTCGTTGCCTCGCGGGTTACCGTCGTGAGTAGCGCGAGCGGCCTCGATTGCTTGCTACCTTGTGAGGCAGTCCCGGTTGCTCGCAGCCTTGCCGCTCACGAGGTGACTACTAGTAACCTCATGAGATGGTCTTTTGTGAGATAAAAAAAGTTCACTAATATGGCTCGATGTTATGATTTAATTTTGAATTTATCATTTTCTAATGATTGCACTTTCACATGTTATGCCTACATGTTTAGACTTTTATAATGTTTAGACTATGTTATGACTACATGTTTTTATCATTTTCTATGTTAAGACTTGGTCACATACAGATTGATGCTTGCCGTAATGATTGCACTTTATATTGAAGGTCGGATAAAGAGAGAATTTAGTGCAAAACATGTAGTCAGCCTGGTGAGAAACATCTGAAAATGATCCTACTAGTGAGAAGAGAAAAATCATATATATGGTTTTTTGATATTTTCCAATAAAGCTTAGATTATAACGTTTGTTCATGTCATCCAAAAATAACATCCCATACGAGATGACATTCTAAATCCCACACACCTATGGACTTGGTGACCAAATAATTAACTTGATGACTAACTAAAAGTAAAGTTTTTGCTTTATTGATTTAGTATGATATATTTTAGTTGATGGTTATTTTTTTTCTTCAAACTTTTGTTATCTTTTACAATTTCATGTAGATTGGATGTTCTGTCTTATCAAATATTTATTTTGATTTGAAAAGGAGTGCTTTTTGGTATGGATCCAAATACTATAGTAGGGAGACATACATTAGGATCAAATTAATGTGAAATACAAGTTGTCCTAAAATTAGAAGAGTTTTATCAGGTCTTATGATCTTTTACAAATGTTTGAGGGTGCACTTGAAGGAATGGTAGTTTGGTCTTATCATCGAGTATGATTTTAACCTTTAAGTGAAATATTATTAATTTTTCATATTTATTATGTTATTATAATTTTAAACAAATATGATATGTATTTCCAGTTGACTGGAAGTGAAGACTACTGTTAGGTATATGGAATGATACTTTACCTATTCTTATTTGGTATTATATTCAGTCTTTAAATTATTTTTTATTTTTTATTTTATTTTTACTTATACAAATATATGTGTTGTATTTGCAGGTGACAGATACTTAAATTTTGCTTACAATGTGATAGTTAAAGATGGTTCACACTAAGTTGAGTTTTTATTTTACAAGACTTTACTAGTTTTAAAAATTAATATTTTAAGTGCATTTTATTAATGTACAGCTAATTTTTTTTATGTAAAACACTTACCATTAAAATTGCATTTGTAAATTAGACTCCAATGATTGCTTGATGAATACAAATTATGTATTAGCACTTTAATGTGTATTTTGAAAAATTTTATTTTTATTTTAAGTGATGGAGGAATTGTGATGATGTATAGATTTGAATTGTATACTTTAAATAAATATATTGATAATTTTCAATATCTTTATAAATTTCGTATAAATGATATTTATCAGTGTCCCTATAGATTACTTAAGGGGGCAATGACCTTATAAATTATAATTACTGAAAATTTTTATTATTTTTTTAAAAACATATAAGACACTTATAATTATCAATATAAATGAGTTTAGGTGATATTTAAATTTATCTTTATTACGATAATTACAAGTCATACATAAATATTTTTGAAATATAATTCTTTCCTCGCATTTTAGATTGTCATTGTTAGGGGTGTCAATTCGGATGGATCGGATCGGATTCGGGTAAGATTGGGAATTTTTTTTTAAACTCTCAACCCAAACCCGAACCGACCCGAACCCGTATTCAACCCGAAATGCCTAAACCTAAACCCGAACCCGACCCGAATAATCCAAAAAAACCGATTCAAAACATCTTTTTGGCTATTTTCCTTATAACTTTTCACTTTTATCTCAATACTTCATCATGATCATACTAATATTGATATTAATATATATAAAAATATCTTAATTTTCAAAATAAAATTTGATTCAACCCTAAAAAACTCACTAAATATTAAATTCGGGTCAACTCGAACCCGACCCGAAAATTTTCAACCCGAAATCCTCCAATCCGAACCCGGCTCGAACCCGAAAATTTTCAATCCAAACTCGATTTTTTTTCGGGTCGATTCAAGTTGGATCGTCGGGTCGAGTTTATTTTTGAGACCCTTAATCATTGTATCCTTAAATTTAGGCATCTTTAAAGTTGACATTGATATTTTATAATAATAATAAATAACATTACAAAATGCATTTTAGATTGTCTTATATTCCTAAATTGAGACATCTCTGAAGTTGAAATTGATATTTTATAATAATAATAAATAACATTACAAAATGCATTTTAGATTGTCGTTATATTCCTAAATTGAGATATTGATATTTTATAATAATAACATTATAAAATATCATGAATGTCAGAAGGGTCTAATAGAACATTGCTTCATAGGAAGTTTATTAGTGATGTCACTCAAACATTGGCATCACTAAAAGTATACTATAAGGGTACATTTGTTGGAGTTATTCTTGATAATCTTGATTATCCATCCAAAAGTATCAACAAAAATCTTATTTGATTTAGATAATCAACGATTTCCAAGTAATGATCGATGCCCGACACATCAACAAAAGGGGCATGTAATCCGGAATCGGAAAACCTTAGGAAAGTAAAGTTTTTCTTAATTCCGGAGTTATGAAACTTATCTTTTCAAAATTATCCTTCAATATTTACCTTAGCAAAAGAGGTATTATTCGCGGGCGACCACCGATAACGACGGCAGGCGACCACCACCGGCGTCGGCGATCGGCGACCAGCGACCGGCGCCAGCGCCAGCGCCGGCTACCGACGACCAACGACCGGTGCCGCCGACAGATGCCGCTGGCCAACGACCGGCGCCGTCGAACGGCGACCGCCGACGGCTGACGATCGACAACGACGATCGGTGTCCATTATTCGCGGCCGACGTCCAGCAACGACGGTCGACGACCACCGCCAGCAGCCAACCATTATTCACGGTCGACAACCGGCAACGACCGCCACCGACCGAGGATACGAATATATATAATATCATCTTACTTTTTATTTTAAATTTATAAGCATATAATATTATTATACTTAAATTTAACTAAAGGATAATACGGTAAAATATTATATTTTGTCATAGACTATTACCTCCAAACAAATAAAATTTTATTTGATTATCTAAATTGAATCAAACAACATCAGATTATGTTTCATTCCCCATTACCGTGGTTATATTATTACTTAGTAATCACATAACTAAGGTTATATCTGATAACTTGAATCAAATACACCCTAAACCCTAAAGGTATTTATATGTGCTCTTAAAGAGCATTATTCTTGTAGTTAACCAATTCTACAAGGAGGGAATTGCCAAGGATTTAGCAACATCAAAGACGTCTTAATATATAGGAGGGAATTGCTAAGGATTTAACAATATCAAAGGCACGTTAATGGCATGTAGTGGCCAAGTAGATGCGTCAAACTACTTGAAACAGGTCTTGGCATGCTCTTTGTTTTGGATTGCCAAAGAAATGTCATTTTTACTATTGAACAACTCCCATTTAACACTCAACTTGAAAACTCTAATGATATGGTACAGAACAAACTCTAGAGGTTTGGTTTCGTGTATATGTTCCAGTAAAGTTTAAGAAGACCTGGTCAAGTCAACAAATTTGGGATAGTGTGTTTGCAATACTTCAGTTGTATGTGCATTTGCAGTCTATCAGTCTTACCAAGTTCTCATAAGTAATTGGCACAAAAGCTATACCCTGCCCTAACGAAGACAAAATTCTAAATAGCTAGCTAGCTAGCTAGCATGGCTACTATTACCCACATGATTGGGAATGGGAGTGAAATAGTATTACACAATGCAACAATCAGAGATCACGGCCGTCGTAGTAAAAGGAATGAGAATGAAATAGTGTGAATATGCACCTATGTGTCTATTACGGGCTTAATAGTAACAAGGAATGTGGATAAATATCGTACAATCACTATTTAACAGTGAATATTATAGGAACCATAGTAACTTAGTGTTCCGTGTATAGTGCCCCAGCTTTGTCAATTTGAACTGTAACAGCTTATACAGAAACAGTAGTTCATATGCTTCTAGTAGAACACACCAATGCATGAATTATAATCATTAATGATGTTTATGTTCAAATTAAATACTCGATCATGCAAGAGCATGCCTATACAATTGGTTCTTTTTATTTTTTTATAATAAGAATAACAAACTGATGCCTATGCAACCTGCATCTGCTGGCTATTACTGGCCTTAGTTTCAGTGACTGAAAAAAGTTTCTGATTTCTTTCATCAGTGAAAGACCACGACAGCAATTATAAAGGAGATAACTATAAGTGCCTTTGTCCTACTGACTGTATATCTACTTGAGTAGTTGAAAATTTCAAAGAGATTGGCGAAGCCAAGTAATGAGCTGAGCAAGACCATGGCAGCAATGATACAGAGGAGATAATTAATTTAAGGACCTTGTCCTACTTATAGAGTTATAGTACTATGTACTCCAGTAACTGAAAATCCGGAGTAATGAGCTAAGGATATGCAGAAAAGTTAAAGTCACATGAGCTTCTTGTTATTAAATCTTATCTAGTGTGTTGATGATAAGTTGTAGACAAGTGTGATAGTGGCACTGTTCATGACTTCATTGACACAGGAAGGATGCAGGAATCCTGTGTTATAAGCACAAACCTTGGAGTGAATGCGCTGAGAATGAGGTCTCCGAGATCAGACAATACCATATGCTAGCACAGTAAGCTTTGCTTCCAATGCTGGACTGTTGCTTATATTGGCAGTTGGTACAGTAGCAGTAATTGCCTGCAGCTGGCCCTGGCTAGTTCTTGATGAAAAGATTGCCTTTTGCTGCTTTCTGTGATGCTTGCATATGATTTAATTTGAAGACAAGGCGGATCCAATATCAGATGGTACAAATCTATGTTCACAGTTTCAGTGATTGCTGCATTGTGCCTCGACTTGTTTTTATCTTCCTTAAGTTTGACTCTCACTCCTTTATTTTCCTTCCTTACATGCACTGTTTATCATTCAAAAGGTGGAACCGCCACCTCAGCGGCCCCTGATCCCTGCCCCACAGGTTTTCAGAGGGAGGCAAATCACGGTTATCACTGGTGTAGTGAGCCGCCTGGGGTCGAGGGAATTAATGCCAGCAGAACATGATTTTATTCTCGTGTGCAAATGGCGACCCTCGAACCTGTGACCTCATTCAAATCGGTCAGGCGCCTCACCATCCGATATCATCTTTCTGACCGGGGAATGCTATTATGTCAAATCACACCAACAACATTTGAATAAACGGTTCTCACCTCCAAACAATCACTCTGCTAATTCCACAAACGTCAAATCTATTAATATCTATAAAATATAATTTTTGCTACATTATACATACAGACGTGACATTCACAGAGAACTTACGATTTCCGCCTAAACCAAATAGGACATGTGATTTTTGCATGTTACATAGAACATGTGATCTTTGCATGTTACATATAAAATGTGATCTTTGCATGTGATCTTTGCATGTTACTTTTTATTTTAATTTTTCATTTAATAATAAAAATTAACATATATATATATATTATCACTAAACATGTTATTTGAATTGTGTAAAATTCTCGTGCATCGCATGGTATTATACTAGTTAAGTGTTAATAAGATACATCTAAATAAACACAAAACTTAAGCTTGTTGTGATGGTTATATATATAGAGAGAGAATTGATTACATGCCTGTGTGAACTTGTGTTGCGACCTAAGAGTCGGGGTGTCCGGAAGTGATCTGACTGCCCGATTTCGATGCACTTAGGTTTCTCTCGGATCACTTTCGGGCGTCTCGACTTACTTAGGCCCTCAGTGTATGTTTGCATGGTCGTTTCGTAATACACACGCACACTCACATGAAATTGATACATTGCTCACCTCGCTTTCGCGTCTCTCGTGCACGACTAAGTGAGATGGGGCATCTAGAAGTTATTTGTGCACACCTGAGGGGGGCGACCACGTGGAGGGTCCCAGCCCGTAATGTCATGTCGGGCACACCCTTAGGTACGCTTGCTAGGTTGTAATATAGCCCTTATACATACATATGTGAGTCTTAATATTCTACTTAACTTATGGTATTCATCTTGTGAGCATCATGTGTATTTTTTTTAGCTTAAATACTGTAACACAAATCTTAAGGGGCGCTTGGTATACATTCGACAATGAGAATAGTAATAGATTTTGATTGAAGGATTTATGAGTTTAGTGATAATCTAGTGGAGGTCGGGTTATAAAATCAAGGCTCCGTGTAGGCTAACCCTCTCAATCGGGCATAGGAGGTTAGCACACACACTATATATATATATATAGAGAGAGAGAGAGAGAGAGAGAGAGAATCGTTGTGTGTGAACCATCCGCCACGATCCTATGTGTTGAGGCAATCTATGGTCCGTGGGATCATGCATTTTGATATTTAGGCAAAGAGTTTAAGTTAGGTTCACCCTTGTATTTGATATGTGTATTTGAGTGTGTAGATTCTGCAGGATACACATATGACTCAACTTAATGGCTTCGGATCCGGTAAAGGATGGAGAGGCATCCGAGTGATCGTGGACAAGGCAGCAACGATAAGCTGAGGGAAGAGTACTTCGAGGCATACGTGAAGGATGACATGAAGACGAGCCGCGGGCTTGTATGCATTCGAGGGACGAGAGCCAAAGATAAGAAGGCTTGAAGACAAGAGTCATGACTGCAAAGAAGAGTCAAGTGAGTCGTGAGGGTTCGAGTGCGAGTGAACTGTACTCGAGAAGGAAAATCCTAGGTTTAAGATTTTACCAGTCAATTGGTCTGGAATCAATCGACTGGTTGAGGTCACATAAGGATCAGTCGACTGATCATCTGTGCAGTTGGCTGGTGTCAGCTGAATTCGAATGTTGGGCTGTAATGTTCGAATTCGACAGCTGGCAGCCGACTGGTGTTAGCACCAGTCGACTGGTAACGGCTGGATCAGCAACAAGCTTTATTTAAGAGAGCTCAGTTTGTTTGAGCAAGATTGACGAAATTGGTTTTGGTTAAATGTCAATTAGTAGTCTAAGTGCTCAGGAGTTATTGTTGAGGTTGTGGTGAGATTTCTCCACCCACAAGGAGCGACACGAGCTAGCCGAAGGTTTTTTGGGGAGTCATCCATCGACGGATTGGGATCATTCACTTTACGGACAGTCGTGGAGTAGGAGTGTCATTTCTGGACCACGTTAAAGGTTTTGTGTTAGCATTTGTTCTTTCTTGTTTAGTTTGTATTTTCGCTACGCTACTAACACGTGTAGGAAGAAGAGAACCCATGAATTGAGGGTAACGAGCTATTCACTCCCCTCTAGCTGGGTCATTTGATCCGTACAATTGATATCAGAGCGAAGATTCGCTCGTCTACGAACTAATCGTTGGGAGAGCAAAGCGCTAGAGGAAGATGACACTTGAAGAAAAATTGGGAAACGACATCACCATTCCACCTCTATATGATTGCGACAACTTCGACTATTGGAGGTTGCAGGTGAAGACTTGGTTCGATATGGATTGGGAGATGATGATAGCTATTGAAGAACCATTTGAAGTCCCAAAAGGCAAGCATGGGAAGAAGCTCCGACCACGCTATTGGAACAAGGAGCAACAATTACAATTAAAGACAAATGAGAAGGTAATCTCAATTTTAATTAATGTTTTGCCTAATGATGTGATTACGAGGGTTGTTAGATACTTGAAATTTGGAGGGTTTAAGTGCTTAAAAACCAAAACTTAGGGTTATAGTTAGAATTAACTAAACTATAGCGGTCTTTTTGTAAAATGCCAAAAACATAAAATGCCCTAAATTCCTCCCTTTAATCGCTCTCCCCGTTTTCTTTCCCCGACGCTGAACCGCTGCGCACGAGCAATTCCCCCATCACAGCGCCGCTCTCTGCCTCTTCTCCTTCTTCTTCTTATTCGTCTTCGTTGGCGCACACGAACAAGACACCGAGCGCCCTCGTCTCCCTGATCGCGCCGCACGCAAGCCCTGCCTTTCCTATCCGCGCGTGGGCAAGCCGATGCCGCCCCTCTCCTCTTGCGCCTGTAATCCGCCGCTGCACCCTTCCCTTCATCGGAGAGTGGAGACGTCGCAGAGAAGCCGGAGTTGCGTTCTACCTCGCATCGGCAAACCGCGAGCAGCTGCTGCTCCCTGATTTCGTTGCTTCCGTCGGCCACTGTGAGTTGCTGTCGGAGAGGAAGAAGCTATGGGACCTCTTGATTTCATTGCTTCTCCTCACCATTTCTGCCAAGTGAGATCTATCGGTGGTGGTCATCGAAGAGGTAAGGTGATGAGTGTTTACTTTGCTATGATTTTGGGTGGTGGAGTTGGTATTGATCAGGAGGAATAAGAGAGATCTAGGTTAACTTTGTTCAAAATGATGTATTTCCTTCCTTCCATTATAGTTAAGTGGCACACTACCATTCGCCTGCGAGTAGCTTTTAATATGTTAGCATTTCCTTCTATTAAAAATTATTATTTGTTGTGCCTTTACTAAGAATCTTCTTGGCTAGATGTGCAATTATTTTGAGTGTGCTTCGGTTTGCAGAAGGTATTCTTTTAACTTTTAACTACCAGAAGTTGTCCTTCTAATTTTTGATTTTTTGAAACTATCCTATTCTATTTTGGATTGGTAAAGCTATGTTGGATTGTTAGGGATGGAATAATTTTGTTTGTAAGTTGAGTTGTGGTTTATGATGTTATTTTGTTAAGCTTTATCTATTAGGCTTATGGATGTTGGTGCTTAGGAAATTAAACCTAATTGGTTAGGAAAGAACATCTTGTTATTTTAGATTTAATTAAACGACTGTTATAATTAGGATATATCCTAATCATGTTTAGTATTTTATTTAGTTAATTTATTTAATTGTATAAATAGATTAACTCTAATCTTGATATATGACCTTGACCATTTTCATGTGTACGGTCGAGGGGGTTCTTCCGGACATGTTCTACAATTAAGGCTGATACTTCTCCTTTGTAATCTTGTAGATCATTGATCTTAAATGCATGACTGTTTGTTTCTGAGTAAAACTGTTTTATCTTGTTCTTTGTTTTTGATATCATCCGTTGATACCTTCTTTACTTGATCTTCGAGCTAATCGTAATTTATGTTCGTACAGTCTCCTGTTGATTTTCTATTCTGTAAAGTACCACTTGTACGCGAGTATTTATAAATGATCATTAAACATAACTAGGGTTGGTTGACATTAGAGATATTCTACCTAGTAGTTTAGTTGCATGTTTGGTGATTTTGGTACTTATTGATTGTATCGTTGCATCGTTATTATTTGGTTGATTGTGCATTTAGTATCATACATCATATATGCATAGTTGTATGCTGACGAGTATCAACTTTCATATGGTTAAGCCGTCGTCAGTCATTTAGTTGCTCTGCCCACTCAACCACTCATCGTGATAGTTTCTAGAGTGCGAGCAACTGCCCTGTTATGCCACATTCGACCACCCATGGATAGTGGATGTTGGAGTTGTAGGCAAGCAGTTGACACTCTCATCATTATTTTCGAGGGATACCAGAGCTGTTGGTGGCTTCCCCATTTTCTTGGGATTTTGGAATAGTTGGTTTTTCAGCATCCTGTCCACTCAACCATATATACTAGTGGTATTTGTTGGAGTGCGTACAATTGTCACAATCCTATCCACTCGGCCACACAGATATGATGTGACGGCGGCTTGACTGACGTCAGGGGTGACACATGTTATTGCATTATATGCATTTATTGCATTATGCATTTTCTTGTGTTTGCTGCATTTATATAAGCTATGATTGCTGCATTTGGTTGGCATGCATGTATATATTGATATTCTGCTATCATTCTGTTTCATACATGCCTAGTTATTATTCTGTTTCTTAGAGACTGTATACTATTGTTTCTTTTGCTTGATATACTTTTTTATTATGCTATGCGTTTATCTGCTCTTATACCCACAGAGTCCGCTCGGATTCACCACCCCCACCATCTACTTTTGTTTCAGGTAGCAGATAGATGCATTACCTAGAGCCAGGAGAGGATCCAGTTGTCAGTCACATGATGTCGAGCAGTTTGGAGTTTTATTTTCTACAGTGTCTTTATTTTCACAATTTTTCTATTTCCGCACTTCTTTTATTTCTGTATTTATTTTATTAATCTGGTATTGTCTTAGTAGATTTATTATTTATACATTATTGGATTGGTATGTTCATTTTTGGATTTCACTTGAGTGTTAATTTGAATATATGTCTTCTTTTACTTCTATCATTCTTATCAATATAAAATGCGTGGTTGTGGAGTTTTTTATTTTACTATTGTGATGTCAACCGTGTGAGGCTGAGTTAGATGTTGTGGAGAGTTATGTATAAATGCTCCAACTTATTCGCCGTACAGGGCAGATGTCCGATTTTCGAGTAAGCATGAATCTCTGGGGGCGTGACAAGTGTAGGTGAGTATAAATGTGCTCATGAGCTATAGAGCAAAGTGATTGCTCTACATGAAAGCCTTACAATCACAAGAAGAAGAACCTAAGGAGATGAGTTTAATGGTCCAAAAGGAGAAGAAGGACCAATTGGATGAGAAGATGAGCTTAACATCCGAGGAGGAGAAAGAAGAAGAAGAATCATCCACCTCCTCAATTGAAGTGACACAAGAAGATGAGGAACCATCCACCTCATCAAAGGTTGAAGAAGAAGTCAACCTACCGAGCACCTCCACCAAAGCAAAATCAAAATATCATATCATTTGCTTTGGGTGCAATAAAAAGAGACACTACAAGGACAATGTCTATTGGGTAAGAATGAGATAAACCCTAAACTTATTTCAATTCTTTGAAATTCTAATATGGGTTGTTAGAAGAAGAAGGAGAAGAAGCATATTAGATGTTTCACATATGGTGAGTGGCAGTACTACCACACCAAATGCTCAAAGAAGGGAGAATTTAAGAAGTTGGAGCATTTGAGGAAATGGAGAAAAAGAAGAAGAAGAAAAACTCACATCAAGGGGGAGCTACAAGAGTAAGGGAGGTAATCCCTAATTTGAAAAATAATTCAAATTCCTCTATGCATCCTAGAAAAATCATTCATGATCAATTTAGAACCATGAGACCTAAGGAGCAAGGCATAAATCTCAAGAAAGGAAGACATATGCCTAGAGTTGGTAGGTCTAAGCATGTCCAAGGTGGATATGTTGACTTTAGGGTTAGAATCCTAGAGAGACAAAATTAAACTTTGAGGGCAAAGTTTGAGAAATTGGAGAAAACCCTAGATAGATTCACTATTGGATCTAAGGGGTTAGGAATGATGTTTGGTAGCCAAAAACCTAACAATAATAGATCGAGTTTAGGATACCGGTCTAAGTCCTCTAATGCTAAAGGAAAATCATATGCAAAAGTGTAATATGACTATAACAAAGGAAAGTCTAAAAATGACAAGGGAGTGTCATTTAAGGGCAAGAAGAAGACCTTAACCAAAGAAAATGTGTTCAAGGTTAAGAAAATTAGGTTTGTAGGCCAAGAGTCACCGGAGGTATACCGGTGTGGCCTTGTGATTGTGAATAAGTGACCTAGGGAGGTAACTAAGGCTAAGAGTTCAAGGGGGAGCTCTAAGAGTCAAATTGGGACTCATGGCAAATGGATCTTAGGAGGATATCTCTTGGGAGTCTAGATAGGCCATGGATTGTGGCAAAGAGTTTGGAGATGAATTTGAGTCTTAATCTTAGGAATTTAGCACATGTGGTTTGAGTTTCATGCAAGAAATATGACATTGGAGTCATATTGCATGAAAATTTGATTGTTGATTTATATATGTCATATAAACCAATGCTAGGGATGCATTGTGTTTTGGTATGGGCAGACGCATCAAGAGAAGGCCAAAAATAGGACTTTAGGTCAAGGTTCAATTGAACTATTTAGATAGTTTTGGATTTTGTATCAATCATGGGATTGGTGATAGATACATTTTTAAATGTATTTTTTCCCAAGTATACACGGGTGTCACAAACCTCTCCACAAAATTTAAATTTTTTTGGAGAATTATGAAATTTTTGGTGCATTTCTAAAATTGAGTTCAGAATGTAGAAATAGGTTGATATCAGGGTATTAGTCAACTGATGAAGGGTGCAGTCGACTGGTAACTATCTTAGTCGACTAATACATGTTAAAACTATTTTCAACAAAGTCAAAAAGTGTCCTGATGATGTTAAACATGTGTATAATCTTATGGAGGGTTGATACACAATGATATGATCATTAGAGGTTAGAGAATCCAATGATATAGATATTGTTGGAGTTGTTTTAGATGTATGACAAAGTGGGAGAATTAAGGTTTAATTGTAAAAATTTTATGTACCCTTGCAAGAAATCCTAGCTCAAGTGGGAGCTTAGGTGAAGGGAGAGCATTGTTGCTCATTATCGACAAAGGGGGAGCCTTGTGATAGGTTCTTAAAAAGTCTTTGGTAAGTCCAAATGTAGGAGGAGCCTTGGAGAGGTTCTTAAAAAGCCCTTTAGTAAAAATCCTAACTCAATGGGGAGTTTAGGTGTGGGGGATGCCTTGTGATAGGATCCATGCATTGCTTGCATTGCATTGCATATGTATTGGCGGTGTAAGTCTAAGGTGTAGCCTTAGCAACATAAGTCCAAATGGTTTTAGCATTTATATTTGCTATATGTTTCCCCTAATTTAAACGTATTGCTAAATATCAAAAAGGGAGAGATTGTTGAGGAAATCTATGGTCCGTGAGACCATGTGTTTTGATGTTTGGGCAAAGGGTTTAAGTTAGGTTCACCCTTGTATTTGATATGTGTATTTGAGTGTGCAGGTTTTGCAGGATATATATCACAGCTTGACGGCTTCGGGCCCGATGAAGGACGGAGAGGAATTCGAGGCAGCAACGATGAGCCGAGGGAAGCACACTTCGAGACATACGCGAAGGATGACATAGAGACTAGTCGTGGGCTTGTATACATCCGAGGGACGAGAACCAAAGCGAAGAAGGCTTGAAGGCAAGAGTCAAGGCTGCAAAGAAGAGTCAAGTGAATCGTGAGGATTCGAGTGTGAGTGAACTGTACTCGGGAAGGGAAACCCTAGGTTTAGGGTTTTACCAGTCGACTGGTATGAGATCAGTCGACTGATTGAGGTCACAGAAGGACCAGTCGACTGATCTTCTTTGAAGTCGACTGGTGTCGGTTGAATTCGAATGTTGGGTTGTAACGTTCGAATTCGACAATTGACATTCGACTGGTGTTGGCACTAGTCGACTGGTAACGGTTGGATCAGCAACGAGCTCTATTTAAGAGAGTCGGTTTGCTTGAGCAAGGTTGACGAAATTGGTCTTGGTTAAAGGTCAATTAGTAGTCTATGTGCTTAAGAATTCTTGTTGAGGTTGTGGTGAGGTTTCTCCGCCCACAAGGAGCGACACGAGCTAGCTGGAGATTTTCCGGGGAGTCATCTACCGACGTATCGAAATCGTCCATCTTACTGACAGTCGTAGAGTAGAAGTATCATTCCGAACCACGTTAAAGGTTTTGTGTTAGCGTTTATTTTTTCTTGTTTAGTTTGTATTTCCGCTATACTACTAACACGTGTAGAAAGAAGAGAACCGACGAATTGAGAGTGGTGAGCTATTCTCCCTCTCCAGCCAGGTCATTCGACCCGTACACTATGCACGTTGACGATCCAGACGCCTAGATCTTTTTTTCTTAAAGTCATTAATGAGTTTTTTAAAAATCACTAATGACTTTACCAAAATTCATAGATGGTCATAGACATATCAAATCAAATCAATGCACTTCTAAGAGCCTTCTGAATCTCACCAAGTCCTTAAATCTTGATTCCGCAGTGTAAATAACATGTTGTGGGTTTTTAAAATTTAAACAATTTAATGTAATGGAGTTGTCTGAATCTCACCAAGTCCTTAAATCTTGATTCCACTGTTTAGATAACATGTTGTGGGTTTTTAAAATTTAAACAATTTAATGTAATTTTGATACAATTCACTATTGGACTTAGGTTTATCATATTCACTCAAGAATAATATCAATATGTTTTTGGGACTCTCTTGACTTTAATCATGCTCAAAATTTAAAAAAATCTAGATATTATATAATCATAAGTGAGTTTTAGCCAAAACTCACTTATGGCCTTAGCCACATCGGAATCAATCCAAATCAAGACAAAGGCACTCTTAAAAGTTTCCTTAGTCTCACCATATCCAAACTTCCAGATTCTGAGTGAATTTTGGCCAGAATTCACTTATGGTCGTACATGTCCTGATTTTAAAATTTTAGGCATGGTTAGAGTTGAGAGAGTTTCAAGAACGCATTGATGTTATTCTTAAGTGAATATGATATGGCTAAGTCTAACAATGACTTTGTGCCACAATTACATAAAATTGTCCAAATTTTAAAAATCCATAATATGTTATTTAAATTGTGGAATTAAGCTTTCAGGACATAATAAGACTTAGGACACTCCTAATAATGTTGGTGCATTCAATCTTTAAGGTTTTGATATTTATTTGACAATATATTTAATGGAGTCTAGGTTGGTCAAGATGATCAGATGAATGGTAAGGGCGAGTAGTCTACCGATTAACTAACAAGTTCAAGCAAGTCAAAGTGATTAGATACTTGGCAATAGGAAAACCCTATGGGGAGATAACCTTAGGTAATGAGAAGTCTTAGAGAAGTGAAGTTTAAGCAAGGAAAAATCCTAGGGAGAGATAACCCTAGGTAATGAGAAGTATTGGAGAAGTAAACTCTAAGTAAGGGGAAAACCCTAGGAGAAGGTATTGAGAAGTCTTGAATGAGTAAACTCTGAGGAAGGAAAATCCCTAGGGGGAATTAACTCTAAGTAATGAAAAATCTTGGAGGAATAAACTCTAAGCAAGGGAAAACTCTATAGGGAGATAACCCTAGGTAATGAGGAATCATGGAGAAGTGAACTCCAAACAAGTGTGATCGAAAGGTTTCAAGTTGATCATGCATGGTCGTTTGATCCAGTGGATTTTGGTAAACCTTAGTATAGTTTTACTATCACTCTTTTGCATTAGTATTATTGCAGAAAATGTCTTAGTGGATCAGGTTAATCAGATGTTGAGCAGATGTAGTCCAAACAGGTCTAGAGGATCAGATGTTTGACTGGTAAGTTAAGGTAAGACTCTTGGAGTGGATGGTGAGGTCGTATAGTATATAGATTTTAAATTTTCGGCAAGGTTAGAGTAAGGAGAGTTATAATAACACATTGGTGGTGTTATTTAGTGGATATGATATACCTATGTCCAACAGTGAGTTTGTATCAAATTACATAAAATTGTCTAAATTTTAAAACCTTATAACATGTTATCTAGATAAGTTGTGGAATTAAGATTCGATGACATATGGAATTAAGATTTGAGGACATAATGAGAGATAGAAGCCTTTTAGGAGTGCATTATTGGTTCTGATTTTGGTTTATTCTAATGTGGCTAAGGTCATTAGTGAATTTTATCTAAAACTCACTAATAGTTGTACAGTGCCAGATTTTATAAATTTGAGCAAGGTCAGAGTTAGAAAAGTTTCAAGAATCTATTGGTGTTGTTGTTGAGTGAATATAATAAACCTAAGTCTAATAGTGAGTTGTGTCAACATTACACTAAATTATCTAAATTTTAGAAACCCACATGTTATCTAGGTGGTCGAATTAAAGTTTGAGACCATAGTGAGACTCTAGGAGTGCATTAGTTTTAGATGAATTGATTATGATGTATCTAAGGTCATAAATGAGTTTGATTCAAACTCATTTTTGAATAGGTAATGACTTTAGGCTTATTAGATTTCATTCAAATTAAGATTATTATATTCTTAGAACTATTTGAGTGTAATTATGTCCTTCAATTTTGATTTCATCCCATAGTCAGCTTGTGGTCCGTTGTGAAATTTTAAATTTTTAAAAAAAAATCTAAAAAAAATAATGAGTTTTTTTTATTAATGTATATATCTAAACTCTTATAGACCTGATTAATAATCTTAGAGTTGAGCGTCCTTCTCGTGTTTCACCCATCCAGAAAATTTAAAAGCTCTCGTGATAATTTATCCAACAATCTCTCCGCAGTCGAATATAAAGTCTACTCTTGTCCTACTTGAGTTTCGAACTATGATACTCTGTGAATCTATTAAATGTCTTAGTGTTCCACCGTATATCAAGGGATAAAAAACCGATTTTTAACTTAGTTGTATCATATAAATGTGGGTACAGAGGGAGAAGTATTTTTTTAAAAGGAAGTGTCATTTGATGAATACAAAACCGAAGAAGCTAGCGTATGACTTGATAAATATAGAAGTGTGATGTATAATTTAAATATTAATAAAAGTTAGTACTCAGTAAAGTAAAATGCCGTTCCTTGGATGTTAATTAGATTCGTATGACTTGTTCCGAGTTGATACATACGCTCAGAAATACGACATGCAACTCTGCTACTTAAGAGTATATATACGTACGGATCATTTAGGCTGTCACAAGTGCATCCATTTCAACTCCCTAGTACAATGTTGACACCCCGTGCAAATCTGGCAGTTCAATACTTCAATCAGAGTGCAAAAACTAATGAGGGATAGCTAGAAAAGTTAATGTCTAATTCCATGGAGTTGAACGATCGAGAAGGCGAATCAAAGCTTCGCCCACTATTACAACAGAAGAGAGAGATCATGCTGTCTATCGCTAGAGGAATCCAATGAGAAGGACCTCCTTACGTGGTGCACGCAAAACTCCTCATCCTTTTCTCTAATGTCGATGCATTCGTCTCCCATGCTTCTGGTTTTACAATCATAGTTTTTCCTGGTTAACGTTGTTGAGGTTTGGCCGGTGATTTCGGCGGTTGCATCTGCTACTCCTGCGCTTCGACTCTCTTCGACGACCAAAATGACTTGGGCCGGCATGGCGGCGGCGGCGGAGGCGGTGACGTCGGAGCGACAGAGGGGGCAGTTGGGGTTGAACTGGAGCCAAGTGTCGATGCAGTCTATGTGGAAGGTGTGGGAGCAGCCGGGGAGCTGCTTGAGGCGCTCCATGTTTTGGAACTCATTCAGGCAGACCGCACACTGGCTGCTCTGTTCGACGTCGTCGGCAGCTGTGGTGAAGCTGACGACGGGGATGGAGCGGATGAGGGAGGGGTCGAGTCCGTGAGGCTGGTCGGCGGGGGGAGAGCGGCGGCGGCGGCGGCCGGTGCGGCACTTGGTGACGAAGAGGTAGTAGGAGAGGAGGAGGATGACGGTGGTGAGGATGCCGAAGATGGCGACAGCCAAGATGGGGAGAGGGGAAGAGGAAGGAGTGTGTGGAGCTTCTGCTGGTGGTGGTTTTGCTGCTTCGATTAGCAGAGATGCGGCCATTTGAGGTGAAAATTGCCGGCTCGGTCGTGCTGCACAAAAGCTAGTGTGTGTGTGTGTATATATATAGATACAGCGGTGAGATCTCAAGCGTTTGATGTAATCGTTTCTTTAAAAAACAAGGTTTAGCTAAAGAAACAGAGGATACAGTAGGTACTGAGATCTACACCTTCCGTTCATCTGATGTGGCTTATCGTAGTCAAATCTAACTTCCTCGTTGATTCTGCTTCTCCTTGCATAGGTACGCCACTTTGCTTCTTAATGTAATGATCGAGCTACCGAGCAGCTCCAATGAGGTGTGTGGGATGATCATTTCCTTTCCTCTGTCCTCAGCCTCTTCATCTTGCTGTCTGACATTGCAGAGGGGGAAACAGCCCTTCAATTGCGTCAGATTGTATTGCTAAGACACCATTCTAGCTTTTCTTTCTATTAGCGCGCGGTCTTGGCTAGCTCTCGGTGGCTTGAGCTCTTTGATGGAGCTTAATTTCGTGGCTCTGGTTATGGTGATGAAGCATTAAATGATTGGAGATAACTCGATCCTCCCTCGCTACTCTCCACGTATGAACGAAGAGACCAGTTGAAAACACACACACACACATAATTATAATTGGTAACTAATCCCTTTACTTTCTGAAGGAATGTTTTAGAATAATAAATTTTCGATTCAAACTCGTATACGTGATGGGGAGTTTATGTTGCTTTAACATTAATGGTAAAGGAAGAGGCGTAAGACATTAGATAGAGGCCCTGGGAGCAGAGGATAGCATTGGAAGAGATGTCGAGGAGCAGAAACAGTGGAGAGAGATGAAACGAAAAGGACTATTCATACATCACGTCAAGGGAAACACCAATTCAACCAAAAGAGGGAAAAGGGCCGAGACAAGGAGCAAGTACTGCGAAAGGGCGGGCATGGCTGCGAAGACGCATAAGTTAAAGGAGAAGCCAGCCATCAGCCATGGCCCAAGTCAAGTGGAGGCTAACTTGTACAGCCCCCTCTCGGCTACACATTAACTGGGACTACTAGTCATCGACAGTTCCTTCCCTGCCAAGGCATTGAGGTGCAGAAAGCGAGAGAAGGGGGTGGAGGCCAAGTCGGAATCAGAGTACACGCCTCCAGAGGAAACAGCTAAAGTGGTGTGAGCATAGTCACAAGTCAATTGGAGCAACAGGGGGTATCAAGCTAGACATGCATGCCTGGGATGGATCGAGGTTCCCTCAGGAAGAAATCACCCAGCTCAAAAAGCTGTAGGTGATTTGAGGCCGGACAATGGCATCGCCAGAGTCAACGTCAATGGGATTCCATTCCTATCATTGTCTCATCATTTTCACCTTTGAGTTTTTCTTTGGTTTGCCGCGCGAGATATCACACACACGCTGTTTTGTTGCAGTTTGGGAGTCAGTGACAACAATGGCATCCTTTGTTAGAGTGGCCCCTGTTGATCCTTTCTACTATTGCTATTTTTTACCGCATGATTTCACTTGAACATGTAATGTTTTTGTTTGAAAATGTCCCGTGCCGGATTGCTTGGAGTCTGATTAAGAGCAAAGTCAAGATTAATAGCTTTTCGGCATTTTACTGAACTGAGCATGCATGATTTCTCATCTCGCGAACCTAAATTTTATAATATCTAAATCACTGATGATCGATCCAATATGATCTATTGAATTTTAAAGAGTCAAAATTTTTGATTGGGAATTTAGAATAAGATGTCAACGGCCACACATATATGCATAAATTTATATTTATTATTGAGAACCGATAACTGTTATGTTTCAAATTCAAAAAGTGACGTTTAGGCTCTCGTCGAAGTCTCCGAAGATCTTGCTATTTATAGTAATGTCTGTTTTTTATGTTATTTAGTATATTTTTGATATTTATGAGTTAGGGTTTGTCTATATCAACATCTTATTCCGTTAATTTCAATTTCGGCTAAGAATTTTTTTTTTCTGAAAAGATTTTTTTATCTTTATAAAATAGAAATTAAGGTCAATATATTAAAATTTCTTTACTTTCTTTGTTTTAGAATCTAGAGTCTATATAATACATGTTTAGTTATATGAGAATTCATCGTTTATTGATAATTGTTATCTTGCCCGATATCAATCATGCATTGTATTTCTAAAATATCCCTCCTTTTTTTATTGCTCTCAAAAGTTTATCTTTTCTTTAATTTTTGTTCTACCATTCAAAAATTCACTATTCATAATTTACACTATCGAATTCACTATTCTCAATTTACACTATCGAATTCAAATCTTAGAAGGGTCTGAACATATTCGTAAGGCTTTCAGAAATATATTAATATCTATTGTAACTTTAGTTAGAAATTAGTTGATGAACATAATGAATTTCGAATTACTTCATACTCTTAGAATCTCTTTAATGTATATATACATATCTAAATTTAATAGCATAAATTGAGAATAGTGAATTTTTAAATTTGTAAATCCATGATAAAATTTGTCACACAATGATACTCACTAATTAACATCATTAATAAATTCTCAGAACTCCATTGATTCAAAAATATCAAACTTTTGATTTTTTGAGTAATGTAGGTGTATTAGTCAATTTCAGACCAAATTGACTGATAGATATAGAAAACTCTAAATCACTTTAAACTAAAGTTGATATATTTTTGTAAATTTGTATGCCCTTAGATTTGAAAAAGACGGCATAAATTGAGAATAATAAATTTTTAAATGACTAGATTAAAATATAAAAAAATCTCGTGATTATTTCGTGAAAGAAAGAGAAGGGGCATTTTGGGAACGCAATATGTGATTTGAGTATTATTTTTAGTGGCAATGTGAAATGAGAAATCTTGAAACTTGCATGCGCGATTTAATAAAATGTCGATAGCTTTTTGACCATGATGTTTCACTGCTAATTATGGGAAAGTAAAGATGGATATCTTTCTGATGATGTTTGTGTTACACACATAAAGATGGTTGTTGGAGTTACTTGAAATATACTGAATTAAAGACTATATTCAAATTCAAATTTATCTCTGTTAAGATGGTCTTCTGCGCGCACAATTTGCTTCGGAAGGCTGGACAACGTCTGGTAGTACAATCTCTTCAGGGAGTAGAGTTCCTGCATGGCCCAAGTCCGAGTGGTAATTGTGCCCGAGTGGCTCGAGTGAGTCGATACCCAAGTGGGCCGCCTACCCAGGTGATGAGGTCGAGTGTCGAGGCCGAGTGTCGAGTCAACCAAGAGACTCAGCGCCAACTTTTGAGCGCGCAATGGTTGAGAGATATCCGAACCCATGTGGTTCACCCAATTGCCGATTGCCTGAGTTGTTGAGTCTCGAGTTGTCGAGTTCCCCGAGCGCTAAGTGGTCCGAGCCGATCTTTGAGAGTCCTGAGTGCCAAGTAGACAAAGCCGTCATTATGTAGTTGTGTTGATCACGTGACAAGTGCCGATCGAGCCTGAGCGTCGAGTCACGAGGGAGAGAGAGATGTTGAGATATGTATTCACATATTTTTCTTAAAATATATTCGTCTTCTTTGATGGTAATTTGATGTTACAATGGACGATTATTTTCTAAGATACAACTACAAAATCATGATCACAACCTAATACATGTTGTTCGTGGCGAATTGAACACTTACTCAAATGCAATTACGTAAAAGTTGTTGAAGGGGTTGCTTGACAACGAGTAGGAAAATGGGGAACGAGATGGATAGAGGTTTTGCTCCGTGTCTATTTACTCACCCGGTTCAAAATGCTAGCCGTTAGTCATCAATGGTCTATCGTTTCTGTTTACAAATCCACTATTAATGCCCAACCATTTCAAGCTAGACCATCATTGGGTATGTTATGCACTTGAGTAGGTACAAAATGAATTCGTGTAACAAAACATAAATGGATTCATTTTGGTAAATTTTATTTTAATCAATCCACAAGCATAAGTGAGAGTCTTTCCCTATATATATTCACAACTTCAATAATTATAATTCATTATAAACCAACTTTTAACCTACTCGATTTTTAATGTGGCACTAATAACTCGTTCACAATAAAATCTTTTATCATTCATCACTTTTCAATTCATATTCTTTCCAACAGTGTAGGCTTTGTAATTGGGTCCATTTTTGCTTGCAAATGTTCAGAAAATTATATCTTTGGAGTTTGGTAGTAATGGATACTTTTGAGGTAAAAAAATGGTGCCATTTAAAATGAGTGAAAGTTTTTGCTACCCCACAAACGACAATTGTCTACATCCACCGTCACTCATCAAGATCCATTGCCCACTATCAAACGAATCGTTGAACTGAATACTATCATTGTGTCTGTTGTGACCCATAGAGTCCTATCATTGCTCGCCAAAGTCGAACTGAGATTGACTTGTCGCCACCTATCCAGACCATTGACCTTCACCCACCTTTTATCACTATTGGACAAAAGGATATATTATTAGAATCTAGGCAAATGATGATGTCTATCGAGAAAGAGATGAAAAATCTTCCTTCCTTGTATTATGCTAAAGAAGAGCAAAAAATTAATTTCCCTTGAAGAGTCTTCATCAAAACATATTACATGAATGCAATGCTTTAGCCAACAAATAAACCATAAGTGACTCATGATGAGTCAAATTCAAATGAACTAGGCTATCTATCCATTTCACTACGATGGAACATGATCAACTTTGGTATTAAATGAAAGGTCATCAAATGCATTTATGAGTAAGATGTATCTACTCAATGTATTCAGAGGAAGCAAAAATTATTTATCTCACCTAAAATCCTAAACCCAACTAAAAACACAGGTTAGACTAAAAGATGACCTTGCAATCTTTGAGCTTAGTCAGACATGACCCAACTTTAAGTGCATCTCAACCTGACATGAACCTATGCTCGATCGAGCAAATGGATTGAGTTAGGGATGGCCTATGTAAGGATTAATGATTGTCTATGAAGAGTTGGACGGATAACTTGTTAAATACATAAAACTTAAGGGTTTTAAATCCATAAAAAAAAACCAAAAGTTAGGAGAGGTTGCAAAAACATCAAATAGGAAGGCTTTTTGCAAAAGTGTCACACCTTATAACCCTAATTTTTTCCTTTCCATAGTAGCATGATCACAACCAGCGGCAGTTCCTCCCTTTGCGTGAGCAACCCGACAACAGCTTCTCCTTCTTTGTTTTCTTCTTCCTCGCGCGAGCAAGCTCGATCGCCCGACGCTAGGGAAGGCGAAGGTTGTCAGATTTCTTCTTCTTCCCTGCGTGGATAGTAGTAAGATTTACCTTTATTTGCCTCTTGGTTATCCTGCTTGGTACTTATTGCTTGACCTTTGATATGCTCAAATTTATTTTCCATACAGTCTCTATGCTTGATATTCTAATTTTGGAAAGTACACATGTTTGTTGATTCCTAACATTTTTGCATGCTGTTAGACCAAAAGGAATTTAGATATCTCCACAATGATATGATATTGTCCACTTTAAGCCTAAGCCCTCATAGTTTTGCTCTTGGGCTCTCCCAAAAAGCCTCATGCCAATGGAGATATCATTATTCCTTATAAGCCTATGATCTTTTCCCATGTGTTTAGATGTGGGACTATATTTGCAACTTGCAACCTCAACAATCCCCCACTCAAACAAAGGACCACATGCCCCCCACAAGCGGAAACTCTTTCCGTTTTGATGTCTGATCCTCAACCTATCAGGACTTTTTGCCCCTTGGTCCACCCGACCTACTAGGACTTCACTATCTAGCCGCAACTAAGACTTCTCTGCCTGGTGTTTGGTCCTCTTGATCAAGACACGGGAGCCCACACATCCTTTATTTAAGACTTAACCCACATGGTTCGATCTGGATCATGAAGTGCGACCTGACTCTAATACCAATTGTTAGAACCACAAGGAATTTAGATATCTCCACAATGGCATGATATTGTCCACTTTAGGCCTAAGCCCTCATGGTTTTGCTCTTCGGCTCTCCCAAAAAGCCTCATGCCAATGGAGATATCATTATTCCTTATAAGCCTATGATCTTTTCCCATATGTTTAGATGTGAGACTATATTTGCAACTTGCAACCTCAACACATGTCTAGTAGGTTATTGGTATATCATGATTTATGATTCAGACCAGTGCATATTATTTGAGGTTATTTGATGGGTGTTAGCATCATGCATCATCTTTGCATTATTGCATAACTGACGATCTCTGGGCTCCCTTATGGTTGAGACACATCGTCAGTCATATCAGGATCTCCACACACTGCCACTAATGTGTTAGTGGTACTATTAGGAGGGTGTGTGTAGTTGCCCTGTCAAGGCTCCGCTCGACTGCTCACGGGTAGTGGTTCCGCAGCGTGGTAGCAGACAGGGATCCCTCCTCTTTCTCGTGATACGAGGAGATGAGAGCGGTGCTCCCTCATATGATTTGAGGTAGGATGGGTGTGACCTCCTCCAGCATCATGTCGACTCGGTCACTCAGGAGCAATAACGGTAGAGTGCGTACAGTTGTCATAGCCCTACCTGTTGATGTAGTCTGACCCGATTGTTGTTTTGGTGTTGACATCGATTTAAGTTTGGTTAAATGAATTCGGATTAAGTCCTGGTCGGGGACTGAGCACGAAGGGATTGAAATCCCAGTGAGTGAAGCCGGGTCCTGGTGAGTGAAGTCAGGTGAATGAAATCCCGGTGAGTGAAGCCAGGTCCTGGTGAGTGAAGCCAGGTGACGGAAATCCCAGTGAGTGAAGCCGGGTCCTGGTGAGTGAAGCCAGGTGACGGAAATCCCGGTGAGTGAAGCCGAGTCATGGTGAGTGAAGCCAGGTGACTGAAATTCCGGTGAGTGAAGTCGGGTCCTAGCGAGTGAAGCTACGTGACCGAAACTCTGGTGAGTGAAGCCAGGTCCTAGTGAGTGAAGCTAGGTTGAATGAAGTCCCGGTGAGTGAAGCTGGGCGCGGAGTCTTGGTCCAGGGGACTGAGCACGAGTGAGAGAAGGCTAGGGAGCCTATTATCCAGTGAAGTCTGATCGGTCTGGTGAATGATCAGGGAGAGAACAGAAAGGTTTCTGTTTGGCTTCTGATCATTCTGGTGAACGATCAGAGAAGAGGTCAGTAGCTTTGGGAGGAGAACTTGATCGATCGTGTGACTGATCAAAATGTCGGAGTTTTTCTCACCCTGATCGATCAGGATGGCTCCTGATCGGTTAGGGAGTGACCTGATCGGTCACCAGACCGATCAGGGCACACCCTGATCGGTCTGGTGACCGATCAGGCATGAGTTTCCTGCGGGTTGTGGGAAGTAAGCTACTGGATCGGTCTGGTGATCGATCCCTGATCTGTGATCGGTCAGGTGATCGATCAGGGTCAGTCCGCAATCCCTCTATTCCCAACTTGGACCGATCAGGCAGGAGCCTGATCGTTCAGGGCTTTCCCTGATCAGTCTGGTGACCGATCAGGGTCCTCTCTGATCGGTCTGTGGACCGATCAGTACCTGAACTTTAATTTGAATCCGCTGTCAGACTTTTGATCGCGTCTGTTTTTCTCTGCGCTTTCACTGATACACTGCTGATCTCGTTTGATATGTTTTGCTAAGCCTCTGATCAGTGTTCAGGTTAGACAGGGATGAATACAAACCAAGGAGAAGAGTCAACGGCGACTTTCACCGTGGCAGGTTTGTATGTATTCTGTTTTCAGGTTTCAACGGCTTCCTGGCGCGGCTGGCGACTAACGGAGGCTCAGCTGAAGAGGTCTTCAGTGGACTGAGTGCTCAGTGAGGTCAGTGGGTTCAAGCTGTGGCTCAGTGGATGCTGACGAAGCTTGGCGACGAGGATACGAAGCTTAAGAAGAAACTGGGAAGCAGAGGAGCGGAAGAACGAACAGAAAATCTGGAGAAGTTTTTGTTGTTGGGTTGAGCTCGTTGTATCTCCTTGCTTGAATGTTCCTGTGACATCCTTGTGAGCGTTCCTTCTTGTTGTCGAGTGCACTTAATCTCATATCATCTTGAGGCGATTGTGGAGAGGTTTCTCCACCGAGAAGGAGACGCTATTATATCCGGGTTCACCAGGGCTTGATCTGCCGACGATCAAGGGATCGCCCACCTCACGGGCACACCAAGGAGTAGGGGCAAGTTATCCCCGAACCTTGTACATCTCCGTCTTAGCGATTGGTTTGTGTGTTCTGTTTATTTCAGTTTGTTCTTTGTTATCTGTCTTTCTGTCTGTGTGTTTCCGCTGCTAACCCTGATACTAGAAAGAAAGTCAAAAGAGGCGAATAGTTTGAGTTGCTGGCTACATTCACCCCCCCCTCTATAGTCATCCAAGCACCAACACTACCCACTCAACCTCACTCATGACCGGTGACGGTGGCTGACTGGCGTCAGGGGTGACCATGTCATTGCATCATGTGCACGGTTGCATAATTTGCATTATTTGTGTTTGCTGCACTTGTTTGAGCTATGTTTGCTGCATTTGGATGACATATACATACAGGAGGGATTTGCTTTGTTTATGGTTTGGCGACCGTTCAGGTACAGGGACTTATGACCTACACACCCCAGGGGGGTAGGTATGGATATGTATAATTGCATGTAGTATACTGATCATGTATCCTGATTTTTCTTTTGAGACTATATCTGTTTGTTTCTATACTGCTATTGTATAACCTTTTTATCGTCATACATATCTATCTGGTTATATACCCGCGGAGTCCCCCTGGACTCATAATCGTTTGTTTGTTTTTCCTTTTTAGGATGACGCTGCCATGGAGAGCCTAGTAGCCAGTCTCAGTGATATCGTAGTGTCTTTATTTTATTTTCTTTTAGTTATGGTTAGGCGGAAATTCTCATTTTAGATACGTTGGTATACGTGTTATTCAGTGTTATGGTACTTGTATATATTTTGCATCGTCGGTCTGCCCAGTGGGTATTTTGGGAGTTTGCTTTAACAGTATAAATGATGATACTCTTTTCGATAGTTATTTATTTCTTTAATTATATTATAGTTTGATCATATATATGTGTAGAGGCCATGGAGGTCATATTGTATATGTATTGGTTTGAGATTGTCCACCGTACAGGGGAAGTGCTGTCCGATTTTCGTCAGACATGCAGCTCCTCGAGGCGTGACATAACTAATTCTCCTTGTGATTTTTCATATGGAATAAAACTCAAATACAATTATTCAATAAAATTGTGTGCATGATCAAATGGATCAGTATTAATTAATGCATTGAGAAAAATAAAAATTAACACATGCTAACAATGGAGTATAATATAGTTTGAATAATAGCATCCGGACTAGTAGTCCATGTGATTTATCTCTTTTATATAGATCCTAGACGGATTGACGGGGTCGCTGGGGTGAGTGAATCATCTTTTGTTACCATAATATGGTTTGAAGAGCGCCGCAAGCGTCGAAGGGCAAATTTAATTTTTTTTATTCTTTGTTTTTTCCCTTGTCAATTAGAGTGTTGGAAATACATAACAGAATAATTAAAATATATAAAGAAAAAGAACAAATAAAATAGCATGAGACACAAGGACACCAAATTTACTTTACATTTAGGTGTACTACCTCTAAGACTATTCATGAGGCAATTATTCACTAGCGTCTTTCTTCTTGTTGAACTCTTCTAGTCAAGGAGAAACCTCTTACATATCTTGTAAAGAAATCACAAGTACAAAATACTGAATAGATGATATAATAACAAGTATAAAATAAAAACAAACTCGTCGATCCGGTTTGGAAATCTTGAGTCTGAAGGTGCTCATCTTGGATCTTCTAGATTAATGGGTATGACTTGGAATACTATTTGGAGCACTAAATGGGAATATTTTGCTTGTAATTGATGCTTGAAGAAATTGCCTGGACTCCCCTTTTATAGAGCTCGATCGACACTCCTCCGATCAATTGGACCCCGCTTCGATTGACCAGACCTCCATTGAGTTAGTTGCCAATTAACTTGATCCTCTTTAAGCTAAGTTTTGATTCTCCGGTAGAATGGAACATCCTTCGGTCGCCTAAAACTCAGTTAGAACTTACCCAAGGAACAACTCATGTGAACCCGACTGATCACATATACTTTCAATCCACTAAACCTTTAGGTCAGGACTTTTTGATCAACCGGACTACCTTCCGGTCGACTAGACCATGAGTCCGGTGATATGGACCAGTTCCCAACTGGTCCCAATTGAGCCTCCGTCTAGCTACTGTTTCTTGCAAAACAAACAAGGAAACAACAAGCAAAATATGTAAACCATTGCCCAACTTTGTTCGGATTTTCATTGATTAGTTTCCAACCAGCTCTTTCATTGTTTAGTCTGCTAAGACTTCCACTGCCTGATTATCAGTCATGAATTCTATTACCTAATCTCGCTAGGGCTTTCACTATCTCCCAACAATCATCCCTTTGCATAGTCCCAATAGGACTTTCATTGCTTAGTTTCACTAGTGCCTGCATGCCTACCCTACCAAATTTTAATTTTCCACCAACTTGCCAAGTATTTGGTTCTATTTGGACTTCTTACTCACTTCCAAGCTTTAAGTCAACTTTGACTTTGCTTGAACACTTCACTTAATTTGATCAACCATGATCAAATTATTTGGTCATCCTAAACCAAGTTATCTTAAATATATTGTTCAAAAACATTCAAAACCTTGAGGCTGATTGTACCAATAATTTTTTTTATATATTTGATAATATATTTAAGTTATGCTAAATTACTTAATCTAACATTTCATATCTTATACCAAATTAGAGAATTGGATTAACATCCTTTTTCTCCCCCTTTAATACATCAAAAAGATGAAAACTCGTAAGGATCTCCTAAGGTGTTGACTAACAATTAAGTAATTGCAAGTAAAAAAAATGTCCCTTTACCCATCTTGAAAGAACGTTTTTCGCAAAGTTATTTTGAAATTTAAAAAAAAAAAATCACAAGTAGCTTTTTCAAAATGAATTAGTCAGGTATTTAAAAAAAATTGAAAATTTTTTAAGACAAGATTTTTGAAGTATTTTTTAAAATTCATTTGAAAAAGAAATATTGAGAAGTATTTTTTTCAAAATTTTTAAGTATTTTCCTAAAAGATAGACATTTTTGAAATACAAGTGTAGCTTAGAAGATTTAAAAAGAGAAGGATATTTTGAAAAATATTTTGCGAGGGATGAAAACATCTTTTCAAAATTATTTTGACAAACAAAATTTTCTAAATAAATTTTCTAAATTCGTTTCAATAATTTTGAAAATTTTGTTAAAAAACTTGGTCTTTAAAGAGAGTCTCCGTTTTAACCTAACACCCTTTAGGACATCTTCCTTAACTACAAGAAAGACACACCTAAGTATCTAAGGGTTTAGGAAATTAGGTTGACATATGGATTTAGAATCTAAGTGATGGTCAATAATTTTTACAGATGTATACATTTTCAAAAATGTATATATAGTACACTCAATCAAACATGCATGAAATATCATAAAACATCATTATGTGAATCACTATTTTGAAAATATTTTTTAATAAATTATTTTTATAAATTTTGAAAAATTTTTTAAAAATATTTTCAATTTAATTTTTCGTAACATCTCACATATTCTATGTGTCTCAGTATGAACAAACATGATAGTCTTATATTACTATAAATAAATAAAGTGGTTTTGGTAACTGTTTCTCTCATTGTTATCCCTATAGCCTATAGAAATGGTTTTTGTAATCATTGTTAAAAATTAGAAAATCATTTTTATTATTCTTTACAGGTACAGTTTGAAACCAATTTTACACATTGTGCATATAACAACTATTTCAAATTATTTATGTAATTATAAATTCAAGAGTGGTTCAAATCACTTTAAAACCCTTTAGATATAAGAATAATTTTAAACTGCTCTTACAAGCCATGGATATAAGAGCGGTTTCGAAATGCCTAAATGTATAATACACTTAATCAAACATGAAATACCATAAAATATCATTATGTGAATTGATCCTGCCCTATATTTTGCATGATACGGGCAGCCAACGTGACGAACGACCTGGCCAGCTTCAGGGTCCACGTCATTATATGAGCAACTGACTCAAGCAGAATAAATATAGTGGTCCATCCGGTCGGTCAAACCCGGCCTACCACATTAAGGCTTACACGCCTCGATCAGCCGAGTGCATCCGCCCGGCCACATTAAGACTTACACGCCTCGTTCAGCCGAGTGCATCCGCCCGGCAATCCATTAAGCACATGTTTGATATCCATCCGGGCGGGCAGTCCCGGTTTCCACTCAGGCACTCTCTCGTAACCATCCTGGGATAAAGACAAAATACACCGGCCCAGCTGCCGACAACAGGCTGTCATCTCTCGTACGAACTAACACTCTCTGACAGGCGCCGACTTACAGAAACCTGTCTTTGTCCTCGCATGAGACAAATAGTATACGACAAAGAAGGATGGTTACAGTCGACAGAACCATACCATATCTTCTGAACCTGTCAGAAGATCCTGACACAGGCCATACTCATACCGACAGCACCATACCATATCTTCTGACCCTGTCAGAAGATCCTGACAGGCCATGCCTGGTCCTTTTCCCCGGCTATATAAGCCACTCCACTCCTCCTTCTCAGGTACGCATACATACGCGCGCGAGGCCTCTCTTTTCCAGTGCTCCATTATTTTCTTGTTCATCGGAGTACTGACTTGACCGTCGGAGTGCCTGGCCGGGACTTTTCCCGGCGGGTTTCTAACGGTCATCTTCCTCAGCAGGCTCACCTCCAGTCGGTTGGCCCTGCACCAGGCGACATCCACTTCCATTCGGCCGGAGGACACCCCCCACGACGCTGCCATTCTGTCCGAGGACGCCCCGTCAGCATCCACGTCACGCATCGCTACACCGTCTTTCCGGTTGCGGCTCCACTACGCTCGTCGACAGGATCAAATTTGGCGCTAGAAGGAGGGCTTTCTGCCTGATCGAGAGCGAAGAATGGATAACCCCAATCCACTGACGGTTACTCTTTCGCCAGAAGAATATGAAATGCTGATGGCTGCCCGAACACAGAAGGCACAACAATCTCATCCGCCAACCGGTAGTCAAGGGGCCCGGCCCCCTGGGCCCTCTGCACAGGGAAATTCAGAAGGTATGGCTGCTCAGCCCGATCCCCGCGCTCCTAATTTTCCCATAGCACTTTTCCGGAACGAGGCCCGCTCAGCCCCAACCGAAGCTTCAGCGTCCAGCCTGGCGCACCAAACACGCCCAGATAAAGGGAAAGGGTTAGCTGACCCCGCTGCGGCCTGTCCGACCCGCAGCCCTTTCTCCTCACAAATTCTTGAGGATCCTGTCCCCAAGAATCTACGATTCTTCACCATGCCAGAGTACTCGGGGGCCAGTGACCCCGAAGAGCACGTCATGAAGTTTGAAAGCTCCGCCCAGTTGCACCAATACCCGGAGGGCGTCAAATGCCGCGCTTTCCTGACAACCCTCTCCGGGCAGGCTCAACGATGGTTTGACGGTCTCCCGAGTGGATCAGTTGAGAGTTTTGCAGAGGTAAAGCGGCTGTTCCTGCAACATTTTGCAAGCAGTCGGAGGCACCATAAGACCAGCCTCAATTTGTTCGCGCTGAAGCAAGGTCCGAAAGAGTCACTCCGGGCCTACATCCAAAGGTTCAATGGAGTAGCCATAGAGGTGCCCAATACCACCTCCGAAGTACTAGTCACCGCCTTCTCACAGGGGCTCCAAGAAGGTGATTTCTTCCGATCCCTGATCAGGAAACCACCGAAGGATTTCGACAGCCTGCTCAGGAAGGCTAGCAAGTATATCAATGTGGAAGAAGCACAAGCCGCCCGGCGGAAGGAAGCGATAGTTAGCCCATCGCCTGCACCTCCTCACAACAGATCGCCAGGAGGGCCGATTCGCAGTCCCCGACCGGCCGATCGGCCCGGAATGAGACCCCAGCAAGTGCAGGTGGCACAGGGGAATTGGCCCAACAGATGGGCCCCATATTGTGCGTTTCATCAATGTAATACGCACAACACTGAGGATTGCCGAGCAGGCAACAGAGCTCGGACCCCACTCGGCAGGGGTCGAGGACGACAAACCCAGCAGGGACGCGGGCGAGATCAAGGAGCCNCAATGCAAGCAATCATGGATCCTATCCTAAGGCATCCGATACACCTAACCTCCCAAGTTAGGAATTTTTTCCAAAACGGGTTTTTTAAAACCTATCCCAAGACTCCCCCTACACTGGACTTACAAAGGGTTTTTAAGAACCTCTTCATGGTCCCCCTTACGCCAAGAATAGAGCAACCATGCTCCCCCTTCACCTAGGCTCCCCCTAGACATAGGGTTTCTTGCAAAGGCATGTTTGGTTTCCCAAATTAAACCCAACACTTCACCCCCTTTGCCTAACATCAAAAAGATCTAATAATTTTCCCCTTATTGGACTCTTTAACCTTTGAATGATTATAAATACAGTGTACTAGCCCCCCACAAGGTTCTTCACTTATTTCACACCAATTGGACACTTTTCAGCAGCTGAAACTCATTTCCAGCCTTTACTAGTCGACTGCCCCCTGGGCCAGTCGATTGATACTCTGAAAAATCAATTTTCAGCAATTTTGACCCAATTTCAGAAATGCATAACTAATTCCATAAATCTCCAAAAATTTCCAAATTTTATGGAGAAGTTTGTGGTACCCATACCTACTTGGGAAAAATATATTCAACAATGTATCTATCACCATTCCCAAGTTTGACACAAAACCCAAAACTACCTATGAAAATTAAAACATAGCAACCAAGGGGCAACCTCCCCCTTAACCTATGCTCTCTCCCAGTTTTCAATTTTCACATCCAATCATTAGGTTAAGTTCTACCCAACTTAACATTATAAACGCAAGTTAAGTTCTACCCAACTTAACATCACACATTTTCTTTTGTCAAGTTAGTCCTAACTTAACACTCAAGTGTTGGTGCAAGTTGCATCAATGATGTTCTCCTCTAAGTGTTTTAATGTTTGACAATTTACTTAAGTTAGTGACACATTGAACAGACAAAGGGGAGTTAAGAGAGGAGTAACCAAAGTGGAAGGAAGTCCTAGTAAACTTCAGGGAATTGGGCATTAAGTCCTGATCGAGGATTGGGCACTAAGTCCTGGCAAAGGGCTGGGCACCGAAGACCTGCTCAGAAGGTGGGCACTAAGTCCTGGTCGGGGACTGGGCAAGAAGACCTGACCGAGGGTTGGGCACCGAAGTCCTAGTTCGGGGAATTGGGCACGAAGACCTGACCAAGGGTTGGGCGCCGAAGTCCTGGACTTAGGGTTTGGGCACGAAGTCTTGGTCCGAGGGACTGAGCAACTTAGCTGAGCGATGACTAAGGACAGAAGTAGAGATGGTCAGGGTTCGGGCGTCTCGAGGTCCGGAAGTATCGGAAGCTAAGCAAAAGTCCACCTGAAGGACTGGGTGGCAACCGTCTCCTGAAAGGAGTAGGTGAAAGACACGTTCTCGGGGGGGGGGGGGGTGAGAACTTGCGTCGGTTCGACCTAGGTTTCATGGAAATCTGAAGTCCGAACCAAGTCCTTAAGGCTAATATTGAATGTATATTTGCTTTGTGTTTGTGTATCTTGCAGGTACCAAGAACCGGAGACAAAGCAGGTAACCAGGCTGGAAGCCTTGAAGCCAGGCACCCCTATCAGTGGGGGTGCCCCCAAGCATCCAGGGCGCCCCCATTGATGCGGGTGCCCAAGCTAAAGACTAAAAATGGCAATGTTGTGTGGTAAGCAGAATAGGCTTCAAGCGGGGCGCCCGGGAGGTCCGGGGCGCCCGGGTTCAAAGCTATTTTGCTGCTGCGAGTTCGAAGCAGGAGATTAGCATTGACTGGGTTCAAGATAGGCACCTGAGAGGTCCGGGGCGCCCTGGTCAAAGGCTTTATCAGCTACGGCGAGGTCGACGCAGGGATAAGGTTTAACCGAGTTTATCGGGGCGCCCCCAACATCCAGGGCGCCCGTAGGAAGCCTATAAAAGGGGCTTCGACCCCTCTGCTTCAAACACAACTACGAAGTTCTATTCTGATCATTCTAACCGACGACAACGCGCTAAAGACGAGGCTCTACAACCGGGAGGCTCCAGGAGGAAGTACGCGGCACTTCGGAGGTCCAGATCGGTCGAGTTTCAGATTCTTGTTCGGTTTGCTTTTATTTGTTCCGTACTTAACTTTCAATATTGTTTCTTGTAACTATACACTGTAAGACGGGTTTTCTCCGCCTCCGGAAATTCCGGAAAGGAGACCAATAGTGGACTCACGCCGAGTACATAGGCCTTGGACGTACTAACCCTGTGGGGTTGGGAACCAAGTAAATAAATCCCACTGTGTCCTTGTGTATTGTTTTTCATTTTCTGTTTTACTTTTCTGCTGTGCTACTAACTCTGATCTAAGAACGTTCGAAAGATTTACGAAGTTTTCATGACAAGATTTTCACGGTCGATATTCACCCCCCTCTATCGACGGCACCGGTCCTACATCAAGTTCTCCCCCCTTTAACACTATCAAAAAGATTGCCCCAAGCAATCCTATCCCTAGTGTCAAAAAGAACTTACTTGATTTCTAAAAAGCCCCTCAGAAATCAACACACAGACTTACTAGTCGACTGCCCCCTGGCCAGTCGACTGATACAGTCAACTTCTGAAATTCCAACCTAATTTCAGAAACCTCTAGACCATTCTAGAAAATCTGAAAAAAAATCTAAAAATTTGCAAGCACATTTGTTAGGATATACCCTATCCTAGAAAAATATAGTTCCATGAGAAATATCAAATGTGCTTGACTTTTGGTACAAATCCTAATTTCCTTAAACATGGTCATTTTGTATCAACTTTGAAACCTAACCATAATGTCATATGTTTGCCAACTCCATTCATTAATATTTCACACATATAACTAACTGTCTTCAATTCTTCCCTTTTTCTTATATATCCTTTATATGATAAAATCCTCCTCTTCTCATCTCTTAACCCTAGATACATATGCACTTATCAATCTTCCTTGAATTCTATGATATCCACAGAGCCTCATTTCAACATTAAATCATGAAGTAAAATCTCATAAAGTAATATGAACCTTTCTTATGTTTCCAATCTTGCAAGTTCATATAATCCAATATGCCTTTTCCATTCAAACCTACGGATCAGTCGACTGCCCCAGGGGCAGTCGACTGGCAAAACAAACAGAAGGTTTCCAGTGTCGAATTCACCTGGACCTAAACCAGTCGACTGGTTCTAAACCAGTCGACTGGTACCTGAATTCCAGTTTTTCAGTCTAAATTCAGAAATGCCTAAATAATTCCACAAATCTCTAAAAAATCTGAAATTTCGTGGAGAGATTTGTGGGGCCTATGTCTACTTGGGAAAAATATGTTTCCAAACAAAACTATTCCGGATCCTAAGATTGGCATGAAATTCAACCCTTCCTAAATTATATCATTCAATCTTATCCAAAAGTCCTAATTTTGGTCTCTATTTGATGTATCTTCCCATACTTGACCATAATGCATTTCTAGCACTGGATTATATGACATTTACATATTAAACTCTAATTTTTATCAAGTATAATCTCATTTTCATTATTTTCTCCATAAATCTCCTTTTAATGTGTCAATTCCCTAGGATTAAGACTAATCTTAGCCTTTTAACCCCTTTGACACACTCCATAGTCCATCTAATCTCCTAGGAGAAATCCTCCTGAGATCCATTGACCATAGATCTCATTTTGGCTCCTAGAGCTCTCCTTTGAGCTCCTAGCTCTAATTACCTCCCTAGGTAACTCACTTACAATTGCAAGGCCACACCGGTGTTCCATCGGTGCTTCTTGACCTTCAACTATCACTCTTTTAACTCTATACACTTTTTCCTTGGTCAAATCCTTCTTTTTCTTTTGAAATGACTTTTCCTTACCATTTTGACCTTTTCTTTACAATAAGCATAAGACATCCTTGAATATGATATTTTACTAACATTTGTCTTCCTAGGGTAGTATCCTAGACCCGGTCTACCACTTCTTAGGTGTTGGTCATTTGGCCTTATGCTTACTCCCTTGGACCCCTTAATGAGTCTATCTAGGTTCTTTTCTAATTTATCAAGTTTTGCCCTCAAAACTTGATTTTCCTTCTCTAAATTCCTAACCTTAGTATTACCATTCCTATGTTGATTATTTCTAGATCTACCCATCTTTCTAGGCATGTGTCTCCCTTTCTTAGGGTTGATACCTTGATCCTTAGGTCTAGAAACTCTAGATTTATCATGAAACATGGATTCTTGGTGTTTTGGCACGCAATAGTATTTTTAATTTTATCATAATATTTAAAGCCAAAAACACGCATAGGCAAGCAATTATTAACATTTCTAGCATTCATGAAAACATTAGAAGCATAAGTAAAGTTAGAGATTGTTGGGACCGGGTGCATGCCGACGCGGACACGTATTGTAATTGTTACGTAATTACATGCAGCGGAAACAAAAGCATGAATAATTTTCTAAATTATTCTAACACATATCCTAAGCATGCAATGTGTTCACATAATCGTAATATAAAATTTTTTCAGAAAAGAAAATTACTCTACGAATTACCTTGCGTAACTTGGAAGAAGGGACGAGATCCAACCGTTAGCGTCCTTTGAAAGCTCCGCCTCTATTCGTATCCACGCCGAGTATCGTCGGGATGACTTCGCTAAGCCACGAGTTTCGTGTTCACGAGAACTACTAGATTCTCCATGAACACGATGAAAACCGAGAGAGTAATCAAATCGAAAGACTCACCACCAAGGTTGGCCGAAGAGGAAGATCGTCGCAAGGAAGAACTTCGTCGCCTTGAACCTTCTCCTTGTGCTCACGGCAAGAAGAAAGAGGGGAGGCCGATGGCTGGCCAAGAGAGAGGGAGAGAAGAAGAGGAGCGAGCCCAAGCAATTCTTGGATGGATCTGTTGGTGCAGAATGCACCCAAGTCAAACCTGTGTTTTGATATTGGCAAAAGGGTTCAAAAGTTAAGGGTTAGTTGTTGTCTAACAAGTTTCTTGAGTGTATAGGAAAAGCCCTAGCGAAGGAATGCTAGGCACTGGCGAAGGACTGCCAGACAGGAAAAGCCCTAGCAAAGGACTGCTAGGCTCTGGCGAAGGACTGCCAGAATGGACAAGTCCTAGCGAAGGAATGCTAGGCACTGGCGAAGGGCTGCCAGAAGAAAAGACCTAGCGAAGGGCTGCTAGGCACCAAGCGAAGGGCAGCTTGGCAACTCAAGACCTGACGAAGGACTGCCGGGCAAAAGTCCAACTGGAGGAGCCGGTTGGCACCAGGTAAATTCTCCCGAGAGGAGTAGGTGAGGGCGCGTTCCCCTTGAGGGAACATTAGGCGTCGGTTCGACCTAGGGCTCCATTTTGGAGACCAAAGTCATAACCAAGACAGCTGAAGCTGTAGAAATTAAATTAAATATTTGTTTTATTGTGTTTTGGACTAACCCTGGAAGCAGGACCGAATGAACGTGTGTCTGCAGCTCAGAATGCCTCAAAGGAAGGAGGCAACTGCTGACCAGGGCACCCGGAGTGTCCCGGGCGCCCCCAAGGTGAAGACAAAACACAAAGAAAGCAAATGAACCTCGACAGTACATTCTGAGGGCGCCCCCGCTGTCCCGGGCGCCCCCATGGCAAACCACTGAAGAGTTAAACTGCTGCCGCGTCTGCACTGCGCACCCAGGGCGCCCCGGCTGTCCCGGGCGCCCCCAACGCACAGGGCGCCCCCAACGCACAGGGCGCCCCCAGCCTTACCGAGGAGAGCTCAGCGCTGCAGATAAGGTTTGACCGGGTCAACCGGGGCGCCCCCAGCGTCCAGGGCGCCCCAGTCAAGGCCTTATCCCGAGGATTAAGGGATAAGTCGACGACCGCGGCTCTTGTGGATCTGCTGCCACGTGGGGGGGCGCCCCTGTCGACCAGGGCGCCCCCAGGCACTATAAAAAGGGCCTCGACCCTCCTCTTCAGAACACCGCTTTCATTCAACACATCCAAACTCTCTGACGACCACGCTCTGCTCCAGGAACTTCCCGACTCAAGTCCGAAGCGCCGTCAACCTCCCGCTACACCGAAACTCGAGCCTACCCCGGGAGTTGGTAAATACAGAAGTGTAATCTTTCTTATTGCAATTTGTATTTCTCTTCTGTACTCATTCTACGCATTATAGAATTGCCCAAAGTAAACGGTCAACGACCGTGGGCCTTGGAGTAGGAGTCGACCCAGGCTCCGAACCAAGTAAAACGACCTTGTTAGCGTTGTGTTGCTTTGTCTCTATTTCCGCCGCGCACTTACTCTTTTTATTTAATCCGAACGATTTGCGACATTCACCCCCCTCTATCGCATCTCTCGATCCAACAAGTGGTATCAGAGCGGGGAATTCAAACTTGGTGCAACCACCAGTTTGAAAATTTTTCGGATTTCTTTCGTTTTCTCTCTCATTTTTTTAAAATATTTTCGTTTGAGTTTTTCTTTCAAGGTTGGTGCAACACCCCTTGAAATTTGTTTCTTTTTTTTCCCGCACTACTAATCCAAGACCAAGTCTTGGAATATTTTCATTATTTTTGTTGTTTGCTATTTCAGTAACAAATGGCCATCCAAGAAGGTTTTAGCACCGCCAGACCTCCACTTTTCAGTGGAGAAGACTTTCCTTACTGGAAAAGTCGAATGGAGGTCCACCTGAAATCTCAGGTGGACATGTGGATAATCATCCAGTCTGGACTGATGATTCCCACAAATGCTGAAGGCGTACCACAAAACTACTCAGAGTGGGACACTGCCCTTAAACGCAAGATTGAAGCTGACGCCAAAGCAACTCAGACCCTTCAAGGCGGACTGACAAAAGAGGAGCTGAACCGCGTAGGCCCATTCAACAGTGCCAAGGAGATATGGGCTAAACTGATCGAGCTCCACGAAGGAACTTCAGATACAAGGATCAGCAAATGGGATCTGCTACTGAACAAGCTCTTCACTATCAAAATGGCAGATAACGAGACAGCAGCCCAGCTCCACGCCAGAATCCAGGAACTGATGAAGGGTCTTCATGTAATAGGTCACCAGGTTCAAAACCGTGATCTTATAAGGTATGCCCTAAACGCGTTCCCTAGGACCACCTTGTGGGCATCTATGGTAGATGCATACAAGGTCTCTAGGGATCTTTCAAAAATTAAGTTAGATGAGTTATTTTCTGAACTTGAGCTGCATGAACAGACTAACTGCAATTTGGTCGAGAAAAGTATAGCCTTCCTTGCAGGGAAAACAGGAAAGACGACCAAGAAGAAAACTCAAGTTGAACCTGAATCTACCTCAGATTCAGAAACAGAAGATCAAGAAGAAGATCAATCTGAACTGGTCCGACTAGCTCGAAGCTACTACAAAAAGTTGAAGAACCAAACCAACACACGGAGAACAAGCCGAAGAAAGGACGGACAAGCTGAACCGGCAACTGACAAACAAAAGCCCAACGTAACCTGCTACGAATGCAAGAAGAAGGGCCACTACAAGACTGAATGTCCAAGTCTAAAGGAGTCCAAAAAGACCAGAAAGAAGAAGGCACTCCAAGCAACCTGGGATGAGTCTTCCTCAGAAGAAGAAGAAGAAGAAGAAGCACCCCAGTCCAATCATCTAGCCCTGACCGCTTCGGATCAAATCGAGACTGACTCAGACTCGGACCGGGACGACGGCAAGCTGACATTCTCCGACGACGGCGAAATAAGCGTAACGGGTTTTTCAAAATTGCAATTGAATTCGCTTATTTCCTATCTATCCCGAGATTTGGCGAAAGCCAAACTCCGAATCGAGTCCCTCCGACAGGAAATAAAACTCCTGAAAGGAGCTGATTCTAAATCCTTAACTGAGAAAATTCAGGAAGGAACCCCTGACCAAGTTGAAAAACTTGAATCAGAGAATTCCTCCCTGAAAACTCAAGTTAAGGACTTAAGAACAGTTTTAGAACGATTCACTTCTGGTTCCAAGAATCTTGATATGATTCTAGGAAAACAGAAGTCTGTTCTAAACCGATCCGGACTTGGCTATAGAACCAAATCTCGGCAAAGATCTTATTTTGCTGTACTGAACCAGTCAAGACCTAAGGTTTAGGCATGGGTGCCAAAACTGTGCCTGACTAAACCAACTGGTTCAAATCAATTTTGGATCCCCAAGGACAAGATTCACATCTTGCTTAACCCATACAGAGGCTTTAGTCCAGGGGGAGCCAAAATCAAAACAATTTTTATAATTAGATAATTTTTTTTAATTGATTGATTGTTTGTTTATTTAATTTTTTTTTTCAAATTGCCATGCTTAGATTTAAGGATTACTTAGATTTAAGGACTAAATTACTTGAAACTTGAAAACATAGTATTGGGAGGAGGTGAGATGATAGTACGTTGGGGAAACCAACTCTAATAAGATCAAGTCTACTTGGTCTCTTTAGACTGGTGAAACCAGCCGAAGCTACCGATCCAAGACCCAAGCTAGTTAGACCAGAAAATGACTTAATTTAATTTGAAAATGAAATTTCATTAAAAGGCTTTGTCAAGGAAAGGGTGGATGATCCCATAAGGCTACGGCCAAAGAAGGCCTAGTGTCTCGCCAAGACCTGGAAGTCAATTTCTGAAATTCAAATTCAAATTATCTTTTGTCAAATTCGAATCTAACTCAAAGTTCAAATAATTATAGATTCTAATCTATTTTCAAACCTATCTCTTTTTCGAAAAACTCTTAATCTGTTTTCAAAATTTCTACTTCTTAAACTTATTTCTTTTTCAAAAATCACTTAATCTATTTTTCAAAATTTCTAAACTTATTTGTTTAAAAATCTGTTTTCAAAAATAAAGAACTTTTTCGAAAATAAATTGAAATTCCTTTTCAAAACTAATTTCTACTCTCAAACCTGTCTAACAAAAACCTTTAGGTTAACGTGATTGAAAACCCTAGACTGGGGTGAGACAGACTAGGAAGTGAAACTCAATTTAAGCTATCCCTAACTTAAATTGGATCCAAATCATCAAAAATTCTTTATGTGTAGGAACATAAAGATTTGGACCAATGGATGTTAGATAGCGGGTGCTCCAGACATATGACTGGGGACAAATTGAAGTTCACCAAACTCAAGATCAAAAACCTGGGCTCAGTGGTATTTGGTAACAATGCTACACTCAAGGTAATTGGGTCAGGTAATATTGAACTTAAATCCAATTTCATTATTAAGAAAGTTCTATTGGTGGAAAACTTCAATTTTAACTTACTTAGCATAAGTCAGTTATGTGACTCTGGTTATTTAGTTACTTTCAACAATTCTAATTGCCTAATTAGAAATGCACAAGACTCAGAAATCATGCATAAGGGCACTAGGAAAAACAATGTATACACTATAAATCTTCCCCTTATACCCAAATGCATGTTAACACAGTTAGAACAATCAAAACTCTGGCATAGGAGATTAGGTCATACCAATCTAAGAACTATCTCAAAAATTACCCAACTTGGCTTAGTCAAAGGTGTTCCCAAAATTAAGAATAATGAAAACCTAATATGTGAATCCTGTAATCAAGGCAAACAAACCAAGTCTAGTCACAAATTGATCCAATCTGATCAAACCCAAACCACACTTGAGCTCCTACACCTTGACCTATTTGATTCACATGGAGCCAAGTCACTAAGTGGAAACCGATACTGCTTAGTGATAATTGACGACTACTCTAGGTTCACCTGGGAAAGGTTTCTAAATGTAACACCCGAAAATTCTCGAAACTAATTTTAGAAATATCTTAGAATTTATTCCAAATTTATGGATATTTTTATAGAATTTTTCCGTAAACGAAAGTGGCAAAAAGGGTTAAAAACAGAAATTCGCGTAGGTGGGATTCGAACCCTTCACCTACGCTGTGAGAGACGAGCGGGCGGACCAGCTGCGCTAGTTTGTTTTGTTGAAACAGATTGAGCGAAATAATAGATAAGGTATAATTAGGTAAATTCGCCCCCATAAGTATAAATAGATAATTAAGGAGAGAAGTTTTATTTTCTTCACCCAAACCCTCACGCCGTCCCTCTCTCCTCCCTTGGGCTAAAACACATCAAGCCCTAAGGCTTCCTCCGGTGGCCGGCCAAGGCTCTCTTCCGAGAGATCTTCCAATATTCGGAATCCCCACGACGAGAGGAACGCGTGAGCGCGAAGAAATCTCCGAGACTCCGAGTTTCTCCAGAACCTCCGACGCCGTTCTTGGTTGTAAGTCCAAGATATCAATGTAAGTACTGCTCACCTGCAGTAAGAGGCGGTTTTTCCCCAAGTTTTTCCCGTTAGAAAGTTAAAAGTGCAATTTTCCTTGAGTTTATGATTTTGCATGTAACTCTAGTTTAATCCATGCTTGTATAAGTTTAATTAAGTACCCTATATGAGGTTAGGGGCTAAGAAAAATTATGAGAAAAGAAAAGAGAAGATAAAGATAAGAAAAGAAAAGGCTAAGGCCTTAAGAAATCCCCAAAAGTCAAGACTTAGGGATTTGGGCACACAAGGGGCTCGTTAAAATGCCAAGGCATTTAAAAATAAGAAAGAAAAGAAAGAAAAGCTATTTTATTTTCTAAGGCCAGTACCCGGCGTCCAAGGGCGTCGTTAAAGAAATCCAGGTGTCCAATTCCAAGGTCTTGGCCCTGGTAGACCAAGGTCTGCTCTATTAGGATTGGCGGCTCGCTACCCCAACCTTTTAGGGAACGCGCATAAGATGGTACTTACGTCTTAAGTGGATCCAAGTGAGATATTATTTTCAAGTATATGCTTTAGCAAAGTTTTCTAAAGTTTAAAGAAGTTTTCTAAAAGTTAAAGAAAGATTTAAAAGTCAAAGAATTGCTAAAGTTTCAAGTTAAGCCAAGAACAAGTAAGTTAAGACTTATTAGTGCTTTAGTATGCATGTCTTGAGTTATACATGTTGTTTTAGTATTTCTTTTAAGCATAAAAGTATCTCATGTGATTTCACATTGTTTTAAAAAGCATGCTTGCACATTTCGAGATTTTGTGAGCTAGATAGTACTTACTAAGCTTTTGCTTATTAGTTGCATTTCCTCTTGCTGCAGGTAAAGGTAAAGGCAAGCAATTCTAAAGGAAGGCGACAAGGCGGTGCTGAGTGACGTGTGTGTGGTGGCTGACCTTGGAGAGGTCCTTGGGACAAAATGAATAAAAGACTCAAAGTGTATTTATTATAAAGTCTTAGTTTGAGTTAGATCATATAGCATTTATCTAAGTAATTGCGTTTTAGATATTTTGCATGTCTTAAAACCATGAGTAAAGATTCCATGTCATTTTAATTAGCATACATATCCTTATGATGGCATTGGATGAGTATGAGTGTGAGTATTTTTGAATATTGATACTTGATGGAACTATTTGATGCATATGCCAAGATATTGAGAGTTTCCCTTTGAATCAAGTTATTATTGCTATAAATATGCTTAGAGAAGTTGCATTACATCCCAACATGCTTTAGTGAGGTGTAGAACATGTGTTTTGGTATTATGAATGCATAGGAGTTAAGTTTGGTACAAAACTTTAGTTAAAAGTTCATATAGATTTTCATAACTTAATTACTTCCGCAAAAGTTCTAATTTCAAGTTTATGAAGTTGTTTTGATTGGCTAAAATGTTTGGGAAACTAGTATAGAGTACAGAAATGGTGTTGTGTCTTTGTATGGCTTGAAACTATATGTTTTGTGGACTTTTGAAACAAAGTTCGAATCTGAATTTCAGGTTTTTCAGGCGTGCCAGTCGACTGGTTCAGTATCAGTCGACTGCCCTATCGAACAGTAGCTTCTGTTCGATGCATCAGTCGACTGCCAAGAGGCCAGTCGACTGGTGCCGCGCCCAGAAACTTTCTGTGGCCGATACCAGTCGACTGGTTAGATCGCAGTCGACTGGCATTGCAGAGAAGTTCTATAGATGAAAGGAAGTGTGCCATTGTATCATGCATGACTATTAGAGTTAGAATATCATCCCTAGATGGATTTAAAAGAAAAAAAAAGAAGTTCCGCATTCTTAGTCGTGCATTAGAGTCAAGAAGTAGATAAAGTAGCGGACCGTCTAAGGTAGAGAAGGCGGGTCACTACAGGTGGTATCAGAGCAGTTCCCATTCCCCAGCATCACACACACATCAGCATCAACCTTGCCGTCTTCAAGTAAGAAAGCTTTAAGTTTCAGTTTTTCTATTGCTCCTTTACTTAACTTCAGTATAGAGAAATGCTTAAGTACTTACTCACATGTGCATAGAACAAGGAAGCATGTTTAATACCTTAGGGTCACAGAATCATGTTTAATCCCTAGAATGGATATTAGGTTACTAAGTAAGAAGACAAGTTTATACCTAGAGAGGCAGTAGTGATTCTTGTTCCCTTATGCATTATTAGATGACAAGAAGAGGCCGAGCTCCTAATGCAAGGGACGGAGCTCCAGTTCAAGATAACAATGAGCCTGGCACAGAACAGCCAAACCTAATGGCAGTCATTGCTCAAATGCAAGCTCAGATTTCAGAACAACAGAAGACCATCGCCACACTGATGGCAAATCAGCACCCAGTGCCCCCTACACCACCCACAGCAGGAGTGGAGGACGTCCTTCATGTTGTGATCTTAGTATAGCCAGACCAAGGTCTTGATTTGCCCAAACACAAGGTTTGGAGGATTTTGGCATGTAAGGTGTCCGATAAAAGTTCTGAGTAAGACCAAGGTCTTACTAAGCCCAAGAACGAGCTATAGGACTAAGAAATGAGATAAGAAACAAGACCAAGGTATTGTTGTATCCTAAAACAAGTTTGAGAACATTACCGTTAAGTGTTAAGTTATACATTTGAGGACGCCCTAGAAAGGCCCAAAACGAGGAGCAAGTTCCTAGAGGGCAAGAGGTAACAGAGTCAGTACCACCACCAAATCTCTTAGAGGTGGTGGCTCGGTTGCAAAGGCAAGTAGCAGAGCAACGGAAAACTTATTGCCATCATGATGGATAACCAGCAGGCCGCTCCTATTACCCTGCCGGTGGCGAATGTAGTGGCACCAGTTGTGACCGAAGACCTGTCGGTTACATCAGTAGTCCCGGCAAAGGGGGGGGAGAGTAAGGCAAGAAGCATACCTCATTCAGTAGAAGAAACTGAAGCCAGGGAATTTCCCCGGCACAAGTAAACCATGGGATGCTTAAGCATGGTTCAAAACGTTGGAAAGAATAGTAGGGCTAGCAGTGTTAAGAGGCCACAAACCTCCGAAGAACTAATAAGTGGTGCTTTGATCACTAAGCACTACTTAAACAGTATAAAGGCCACCAGAAAGGTTGAACGATGAAGTTCTTAACAACCTTACCGTCAGGGGAAGTAATGGCCTCTACTCAAAGGCTAAGGGCAGTACCAATCTCGATTTCCAACCGAGAGCTCTATAGTGACTTGATAGTCCTTGAGATGAAGGATTATGATGTCATTTTAGGGATGGATTTCTTGAGTAAGTACAGCGCTTCAGTGGACTGACGTAGAAGGAAGGTGGCTTTCAGCCCAGAAGAAGAACCACCATTCGAGTTTCAAGGAGCCCCAAAGAGGAAGACTCAGAAATTCCTCTCAGCCTTGACAGCCCACCAGATGCTAGAGCAAGGGTGTGCTGGTTTTCTTGCACACATAGTGGACTCAGAAGCAAAGAAAGAACTCAAGCAGGAGGATGTACGGGTAGTCTGCGAATATCCAGAAGTGTTCCCAGAAGAACTACCTGGACTACCGCCCACCAGGGAGGTGGAATTTGAGATTGAGCTGGTGCCAGGTACCGGTCCGGTCTCAAAAGCCCCATATCATATGTCTCCTGCAGAGCTGAAAGAATTACAAGAGCAACTCCAGGAGCTACTAGACAAGGGCTTCATCCGCCCGAGTCATTCACCCTGGGGAGCTCCTGTACTTTTCGTCAAGAAGAAGGATGAGTCTATGCGTCTGTGCATAGACTACAGAGCTCTGAACAAGGTAACCATCAAGAACAAGTACCCCCTTCCTAGAATAGATGATTTATTTGATCAACTCAAAGGGGCTACAGTGTTCTCGAAGATAGATCTGCGTTCTGGGTATCATCAGCTAAAGGTTAAAGAAAGTGACATCCCCAGGACGGCCTTCAGGACAAGATACGGCCACTACGAATTTGTAGTAATGCCTTTTGGAGTAACCAATGCTCCAGCAGTCTTCATGGAGCTGATGAACCACATCTTCAGGGAGTATCTCGATAAATTCGTCATTGTATTTATTGATGATATTCTCATATACTCACAGACTCCAGAGGACTATGCTACACACTTGAGGATAGTGCTGCAGATCCTTCAGCAGGAGAAGCTCTATGCAAAATTCTCAAAGTGTGAGTTTTGGCTAGATCAGGTGACCTTCCTAGGTCACATTGTATCCAAAGAAGGCATTCAAGTTGATCCAGCCAAGATAGAAGCAGTCAGCAACTGGTGTAGACCCAAGAATGCCAGTGAAATTAGAAGCTTCTTAGGCCTGGCAGGATATTACAGAAAATTTATGGAGGACTTTTCCAGAATAGCCTCTCCACTCACAACCCTGACCAGAAAGAACCAGAAGGTTGAGTGGTCAGATAAATGCGAGCACAGTTTCCTAGAACTGAAGAAAAGATTGACTAGTGCTCCCATCCTGACTGTTCCAGAGAGTGACAAGGCCTTTGACATCTACAGTGATGCATCCAAGATGGGCCTTGGAGCTATCCTCATGCAAGAGGGAAAGGTAATAGCATATGCCTCCAGACAGCTCAAGGACTATGAGAAGAATTACCCTACACATGACCTTGAGCTAGCAGCTGTGGGTTTTGCTCTGAAGCTCTGGAGACACTACCTGTATGGAGTGCAGTGCAGAATCTTCACAGACCATCAGAGTTTGAAGTACTTCTTCACTCAAAAGGATCTGAATATGAGGCAGCGCAGGTGGCTAGAGTTGGTCAAAGATTATGACTGTGAAATCCTCTACCACCCAGGTAAAGCTAATAAAGTGGCAGATGCACTGAGCAGAAAATCCTGTGCAGCACTGATGTCCCTATCATCACTGTCTCTACCACTTCAGAAAGAAATAAAGGATTTTGGAGTCGAGGTAATAATTGGGCAACTTTCTGCATTGACTCTAGAGTCAACCCTGCTTGTGGATATACAAAGAAAGCAAAGTCAAGACCCAGAGATCCAAAAGATCAAGCAGGAGATCCAAGAGGCAGAAAATTCAGAGTTTCAGGTATCAAATAGTGGCATCCTCTATCTTGGAGACCGCCTTTGCGTCCCCAATGATGAGGAACTAAGAAAGAATATTTTAGAAGAAGCCCACAGTACCCCGTACTCTATGCATCCTGGTTCCACCAAGATGTATCAAGATCTAAGGAAAAGATTCTGGTGGTCTGGACTCCAGCGAGACGTGGCCAGATATATCAGTACCTGCTTGACCTGCCAGAGAGTCAAAGCAGAGCACCAGAGACTAGGAGGAGTTCTGCAGCCTCTTCCTATTCCAGAGTGGAAGTGGGAAGAGATATCCATGGATTTTATCACCGGTCTCCCAAGGACCACCCATGGACACGATGCAATATGGGTGATAGTGGATAGATTGACCAAGTCTGCCCACTTCCTAGCCATCAAGTTATCGCATTCGATAGAGCAGTTAACACAGCTATACGTGAAAGAAGTAATCAGGCTTCACGGAGTTCCGAAGTCGATCGTTTCTGACAGAGATGGGCGGTTCATCTCCCATTTTTGGAGGTGTGTTCAGGACGCCCTAGGCACCAGACTTTAGTTCAGCACAGCTTTCCATCCCCAGACAGATGGACAAACAGAGAAAGTAAATCAGATTTTAGAAGACATGCTAAGGGCTTGTGCGTTAGACTTTAAAGGTAGTTGGTGCAAATTTCTGTGCTTAGCTGAGTTTGCCTATAACAATAGCTATCAGGCCACTATCAAGATGGCACCTTATGAGGCATTGTATGGCAGGAAATGCAGATCACCCATATGTTGGCAAGAGGCTGGTGAGAAGAAAGAGATGGAGTCAGGACTAAGTAGCCAGACTAAGCTTGTAGATGAGACCACTCAGGCTATCCAGACGATCCGCCAGAGGATTGAGACTGCCCAGAGTAGACAGAAAAGTTATGCTGACACACGCCGTAGGCCACTTGAATTCCAAGTTGGAGATTCAGTATTTCTCAAGGTCGCCCCTATGAAGGGAGTGATGAGATTTGGCAAAAAGGGCAAGCTGAGTCCTCGCTACATAGGGCCCTACAAGATTGTAAAGAGAGTTGGGAAGGTAGCCTATGAGTTGGACTTGCCAGAGGATATGTCAGCTATCCATAGTACCTTTCATGTCTCTATGCTAAAGAAGTGTATTCACGACCCTAGCCAAGTGATTCAGCCTCAGTCAGTACAGATTCAGGAAGATCTTAGCTATGAGAGCAGACCGACACAGATAGTGGACAAAGCAGTTAAAAGATTAAGAAACAAAGAAGTGCCACTAGTGAATGTCATCTGGCAGAATCAACAGCATGAGGAGGCTACTTGGGAACGTGAAGACAGCATGAGAGAAAGATATCCAGAATTATTCTAAGTTCGAGGACGAACTTTTTATAAGGTATGGGGGATTGTAACGCCCGAAAATTCTTGAAACTAATTTTAGAAATATCTTAGAATTTATTCCAAATTTATGGATATTTTTATAGAATTTTTCTGTAAACGAAAGTGGCAAAAAGGGTTAAAAATAGAAATTCGCGTAGGTGGGATTCGAACCCTTCACCTACGCTGTGAGAGACGAGCGGGCGGACCAGCTGCGCTGGTTTGTTTTGTTGAAACAGATTGAGTGAAACAATAGATAAGGTATAATTAGGTAAATTCGCCCCCATAAGTATAAATAGATAATTAAGGAGAGAAGTTTTATTTTCTTCACCCAAACCCTCACGCCGTCCCTCTCTCCTCCCTTGGGCGAAAACACACCAAGCCCTAAGGCTTCCTCCGGTGGCCGGCCAAGGCTCTCTTCCGAGAGATCTTCCAATATTCGGAATCCCCACGACGAGAGGAACGCGTGAGCGCGAAGAAATCTCCGAGACTCCGAGTTTATCCGGAACCTCCGACGCCGTTCTTGGTTGTAAGTCCAAGATATCAATGTAAGTACTGCTCACCTGCAGTAAGAGGCGGTTTTTCCCCAAGTTTTTCCCGTTAGAAAGTTAAAAGTGCAATTTTCCTTGAGTTTATGATTTTGCATGTAACTCTAGTTTAATCCATGCTTGTATAAGTTTAATTAAGTACCCTATATGAGGTTAGGGGCTAAGAAAAATTATGAGAAAAGAAAAGAGAAGATAAAGATAAGAAAAGAAAAGGCTAAGGCCTTAAGAAATCCCCAAAAGTCAAGACTTAGGGATTTGGGCACACAAGGGGCTCGTTAAAATGCCAAGGCATTTAAAGATAAGAAAGAAAAGAAAGAAAAGCTATTTTATTTTCTAAGGCCAGTACCCGGCGTCCAAGGGCGTCGTTAAAGAAATCCAGGTGTCCAATTCCAAGGTCTTGGCCCTGGTAGACCAAGGTCTGCTCTATTAGGATTGGCGGCTCGCTACCCCAACCTTTTAAGGAACGCGCATAAGATGGTACTTACGTCTTAAGTGGATCCAAGTGAGATATTATTTTCAAGTATATGCTTTAGCAAAGTTTTCTAAAGTTTAAAGAAGTTTTCTAAAAGTTAAAGAAAGATTTAAAAGTCAAAGAATTGCTAAAGTTTCAAGTTAAGCCAAGAACAAGTAAGTTAAGACTTATTAGTGCTTTAGTATGCATGTCTTGAGTTATACATGTTGTTTTAGTGTTTCTTTTAAGCATAAAAGTATCTCATGTGATTTCACATTGTTTTAAAAAGCATGCTTGCACATTTCAAGATTTTGTGAGCTAGATAGTACTTACTAAGCTTTTGCTTATTAGTTGCATTTCCTCTTGCTGCAGGTAAAGGTAAAGGCAAGCAATTCTGAAGGAAGGCGACAAGGCGGTGCTGAGTGACGTGTGTGTGGTGGCTGACCTTGGAGAGGTCCTTGGGACAAAATGAATAAAAGACTCAATGTGTATTTATTATAAAGTCTTAGTTTGAGTTAGATCATATAGCATTTATCCAAGTAATTGCGTTTTAGATATTTTGCATGTCTTAAAACCATGAGTAAAGATTCCATGTCATTTTAATTAGCATACATATCCTTATGATGACATTGGATGAGTATGAGTGTGAGTATTTTTGAATATTGATACTTGATGGAACTATTTGATGCATATGCCAAGATATTGAGAGTTTCCCTTTGAATCAAGTTATTATTGCTATAAATATGCTTAGAGAAATTGCATTACATCCCAACATGCTTTAGTGAGGTGTAGAACATGTGTTTTGGTATTATGAATGCATAGGAGTTAAGTTTGGTACAAAACTTTAGTTAAAAGTTCATATAGATTTTCATAACTTAATTATTTCCGCAAAAGTTCTAATTTCGAGTTTATGAAGTTGTTTTGATTGGCTAAAATGTTTGGGAAACTAGTATAGAGTACAGAAATGGTGTTGTGTCTTTGTATGGCTTGAAACTATATGTTTTGTGGACTTTTGAAACAAAGTTCGAATCTGAATTTCAGGTTTTTCAGGCGTGCCAGTCGACTGGTTCAGTATCAGTCGACTGCCCTATCGAACAGTAGCTTCTGTTCGATGCATCAGTCGACTGCCAAGAGGCCAGTCGACTGGTGCCGCGCCCAGAAACTTTCTGTGGCCGATACCAGTCGACTGGTTAGATCGCAGTCGACTGGCATTGCAGAGAAGTTCTATAGATGAAAGGAAGTGTGCCATTGTATCATGCATGACTATTAGACTTAGAATATCATCCCTAGATGGATTTAAAAGAAAAAAAAAGAAGTTCCGCATTCTTAGTCGTGCATTAGAGTCAAGAAGTAGATAAAGTAGCGGACCGTCTAAGGTAGAGAAGGCGGGTCACTACACTAAAGACCAAAGATGAAACCCTGAACCTATTTAACAACTTTTGTAAATTGATTGAAAATCAAAATGATACCAAAATCAAAAGACTTAGGTCTGACCACGGGGGAGAATTCGAGAATCAAAGATTCGAAGAATTCTGCAAAGTAAATGGATATAAATACGAATTTTCGTGTCCTAGAACCCCCCAACAAAATGGCATAGTAGAAAGGAAGAATAGAACCCTACAGGAAGCTGCTAGGGCTATGCTCAATGAATTTGACCTACCCAACCACTATTGGGCAGAAGCAATTAGCACAGCTTGCTATATCCAAAATAGGATTCTGCTTAATAAAAGGTTAAATAAAACACCCTATGAACTTTACTACCATAGACTTCCAAACCTACACTATCTTAGAGTCTTTGGATGCAAAGTCCATCTTGAAAAATTCCAATCCAAGTCAAACCCAGGTATCTTTTTAGGATACTCTACAACAAGTAGAGCTTATAGAGTCTACAACAAAATAACTAAGAAAATTGAAGAAACAACCAACTTAATATTTGATGAAGAAACTTACCCAAAATCTGATAATTCTGACTTAGCTTCACCAAATACTGATCAAGAATATAACTCTGAAACCCTAACTGAACCCTTTAATGACTTAACAATTGAACCAACTTCTGAATCAGTTGAACCAACCAATGAACCCAGAATTGAACTTATTGGACCAGCTGGACCTGAAGCTGAGCCAAGTACTAGAAAAACCTGATCATGTCTACAAACTTAGTAAAGCCCTGTATGGACTAAAACAAGCACCCAGGGCCTGGTATGAAAGATTTTCCAATTACCTGATCTCTAAAGAATTCAAACAAGGTCAAATCGACCCAACCTTGTTTGTTAAAATTTTAGAAAAGGATATATTTGTTGCCCAAATTTACGTAGATGATATAATATTTGGATCAACTAATTCTAAATTTCTAAAAGAATTTGTAACAATTATGGAAAATGAATTTGAAATGAGTTTAGTTGGGGAACTCAACTTTTTCCTAGGGTTACAAATCAAACAAACTAAGGATGGAAATTATGTACATCAATCTAAATATGCTAAAGAACTAATTAAGAAATTTAAAATGGATAACTCTAAAAGTGTAAGTACCCCAATGGCCACAAATGTAAAAGTAGATAGTGACCCTGAGGGTAAACCAGTAGACCTAAAACTTTACAGAAGTATGATAGGAAGTCTACTGTACCTTACAGCCAGCAGACCTGATATACTTTTTTTCAGTAGGAATGTGTGCTAGGTACCAAACCTGTGCTAAGGAAACTCACTTAGCAGCCCTAAAAAGAGTTTTAAGATACATTAAGGGCACCCTAAATGTAGGGATTTGGTACCCTAGGACTTCATCCTTTAAGTTATCAGGATACTCTGATTCTGACTATGCTGGTTGTAAATTAGATAGAAAATGTACAAGTGGAAGCTGTCAACTTTTAGGAAACAGCTTAGTAAGTTGGTGCAGTAGAAAGCAACACTATGTTGCTTTATCAACAACTGAAGCCGAATATGTAGCCTTAGGAGAGTGTGTAGCTCAACTCCTATGGATGATGCATACTCTTAAGGACTTTCAACTAGACTACAATCAGACCCAAGTCAATATTGACAATATTAGCTCAATTAACTTAACCAAAAACCCAATACAACATTCTAGAACCAAACACATAGAAGTGAAACATCACTTTGTAAGAGATCACGTAGCTAGGGGTGAAATAGTCCTTAAGCATGTAGACTCCAAATCCAACCTAGCTGACATATTCACTAAACCCCTACCTGAATCTGAGTTTAGCTCACTAAGAAGGCAGTTAGGGTTGTGCTTAGTAGAATAGAATCATTTGGTTTTTGCCTTAAAATGTTTTAAATTGATTTTAAAATGTTTTAAATTGATCTTAAAATGTCTTAATTGATTTTAAAATGTTTTTGTTAAAAATGTTACTTTTGTCACGCCCCGAGACCCAGGAGCCGCTGATCCAATAGAAAATCGGACAGCACCTCCCCTGTCCGGCGGACAATTTACACATACACACAGATAATATAACACAACCACGCAGTTTAAAGGGCCTCAGGCCTCAGATATATGCAGAAACAACAGTTATATGATTATAACTATCGAAAACCAAATCCGAACTCACCTGAGCTGCCAGGGGGCAGGAACAAAACCAAAATCAAACGAAGTCCAACATAGGACTCAAAAGTACAGTACCATCAAATAAAACATGCATACATGTTCAAAACAAAATAGCGGAAGCATAGTAAATACTACAGGGTCCATAGCCGAAACAACGTAATGCCAAAATCAAAAAGAGCTCCGCTGGAGCTGGGGACTGGCGGCTCGGGATCTCCTCGCAGACATCAACCTGAAATAAACATATATGGCAACGGGGTGAGTCCATAGCTCAGCGAATACCCAACAGATATGCATAGAAGGTTATACCAACAATAAGAGTTCAGCTACTATAGTCTCATAGCAACAGTAGGGAAAGACTAGTACTGAACATACCGAAGTAGATATATACCTGAATCCATCTAACCTGCATAGAGGGTAAGAAATACCAGAGGAAAACCAATAGACATATAAGCTCAGATAACAAGTCTCCAGAATATGCGATGTCAAACAAGTGCAGCAAATAAGTGCAGCAAACAATGCACGATGCAAAATATGCACATGGTGCAATGACATGTGTCACCCCTGACACCAGACAGATCAACGTACACCTGTCATAGGGACGTCTGAACGGGTAGGGCTCTGACAACTGTACACTCTGCCATCACTGCTCCTGAGTGACCGAGTGGACAGGATGCTGGTGGAGACTCCGCTCCGACCCCAAGCAATGGGGGAGTCAAGCTCTCATCTCCTCGTGGCTCAGTACGAGAAGGGATCCCTGCTTGCTACCACGCCCGCGCTCACCCTCCAAATAGTGGCCGAACGGAGCAATACAGGGCAAATGCACACATCTATGGTATCCACTAACCCATGAGTGGCCGTGTGTGCCCGTCATGTACCGGAAGACGATTAGGCTCAACCACAAGGGAGTCGCTGATCGCCGGCATGCAACAGTGCAATGATGGTGTATGATAGATACACATACCTCCCTCCCAAGTCCTCAGTATACTAAGTCTCAGTCTGAAATCCTACAACAGGAAATACAGGTAACCTACAAGGTATACTGGACTGAAATACAAATCCCTCAAGGTCAAATGCAAGAGATACACTACGATATCTAAGCATACATGTAGAGATAACAATACCAGAGACTGTATGGAACTAACAGCATAATAACTCAGGGATAAACAACAAGTATCCAGAACGGGCATAATAAACAGGGATAAACAAGACATATCCAGAACATACATAACAACCAGGGATAGCGTAGGATCTTACTGCTATCTATAACATTCTATGCATAACAAAATGACAATATCAAGATAGATAAGTCAAAGGGTACCCGCCTCAAGAATAGGTGAAGTCCGTATCAACGAGACAGAACCACCCGTCAAAATATAATCCAAGTCAAGCTCCTGTATCATGGATTTAATTTAATTAGCTATTATACAACAAGATAATTACGTGCTAATAAATCCCTAAACCAACCTAGGGTTCAAACCTAGGTTTAGCCCCAAACCCTAGTCAAGATCCAACTCATTAACCTAATGTTCCAATTGAACTAAATAGCTACAACCAAACTGCTATGGTATTTACAGTTTCAAACTTATTCCACCTAGCACAAGTAGACTACAACTAGCTTCCAATTCAAATAGGATTAAGGCCAAAACTTAATCCATTTCTTACCTGAGCCAAGCAGCTCTCCACGGCCAAAGCTCACAGTGAGCAGGAGAAAAACTCCACCAAGCAGTGGAGCTCACTCGACAGCTGCAACCCAAACACAACAATTTATTCAGCAATTCCTAGAACTAACTCATAGTATCATCAACTCCACTTCTATTCAACATTTCCAAAGCTGCCACCAACCTGGATTTCCAATCGGCACAGCAGGCTACCAACGTTTGATAATATTGGTTTCTGATAAGGGAAACCGCCCGATTGGAGAAGAATGACCTTCAATCGGTGGCTCCTCCCTGCGTAGCTTCTTCCAGCTTCAACCGTCTGCCCTAACTCCGGCTGTAGCAGCTAAAATCTCCCGTTCAATCCCTTGGCTGCAATCACCCTCGGCGTCGAGTGTGGCCGGCCGAGAGAGAAGGGAAATCGTTGGCCTTGAGCTCGCCGATCTCGCGTAGAGGAGAAAGGCCGTCGTCGAGCGAGAGGGTGAAGGAACTCACGACCTCGGCTGTGGATCAAGAGAGGGCGGCGCTAGGGTTGCAAGGAGAGAATGGAAGCCGAAGGAGCGGCGTCGTCGTTGCTTCTCGATCGGGAGTGGAGGCGGCTTGCGTGAGGTGAGGGTGTTCGGCCGCAACAATAGACTAGGTCAAGGGATTTAATTGATGGGCATTTTGCAATTTAGTCCAGCTAATTTTCAACTAATTACAAGATCACCCCTAGGGTTTAGAATTTCGTATCCATTAAACCCTTAAACTTCATCTAGGAGCCCGGAAAACCCTAGGATCATTCCGAAAAATTTTCTGGAATAGGCAAATGTGTCGGATTTAACATCCTCCCCCACTAATAAAAATTTGGTCCCCAAATTTCGATATTCACTATAGTAAACACTATCAAGAAGTATGCTGATATAAATACTGAACAGTAACTAATCACACATACCTCAAGTGAACAGGTGGGGGTAACGAGCTCGGATGACATCCTCAAGCTCCCAGGTAGCCTCCTCATCTGAGTGATGCTGCCATCCGACTCTAACCAACAGGATGGTCTTGTTCCACAACTGGCGCTCTCTGTAGCCCAAAATCCGGGTCGGAACCTCCTCATACGTAGTATCCGGCTGCAGGGAAACAGATATGTCTGACAGCACATGCGTAGGGTCTGGTACATACCGTCTCAGCATCGATACATGAAATACGTCGTACACTCCAGACAGGGCAGGTGGTAATGCCAGACGGTAAGCTACTGCCCCAATCCTCTCCAAAATCTGGAAAGGGCCAATGTATCGTGGAGCAAGCTTACCTCGAAGACCGAATCTTTTCACCCCTTTCGTGGGTGAAACACGAAGGAACACATGGTCGCCAATGGAGAACTCCAGAGGTCTCTGTCTCCGATCCGCATAACTCTTCTGTCGATCCTGTGCCTCGGACATCCGTCGTCTAATGTACGGACCAACTCCGCCTCAAACTGTGCTCTCTGAGGTCCTAGCAACTGGGACTCTCCAACCTCCTCCCAGAGGGTGGGTGTCCGACAAGGCCTACCATACAACGCCTCATACGGTGCCATCTGTATAGCCGCATGATAGCTGTTGTTGTAGGCAAACTCAACCAGGTGTAGATGATCCTCCCAGCTGCCTCCGAAATCCACAACACAAGCTCTCAATAGGTCCTCTAGAGTCTGAATAGTCTGCTCTGACTGCCCGTCGGTCTGCGGATGGAAAGCGGTACTGAACCTCAGCTCGGTACCCATGGCCTGCTGCAGACTCTGCCAAAAACGTGATGTGAAGCGAGGGTCTCGGTCTGATATAATACTCATCGGAACACCATGCAGCCGAACAATCTCTCTACAATATAGCTCTGCTAGTCTGTCCAAGGAGTCTGTCCTCCGAATGGCCAAAAAGTGTGCAGATTTGGTTAATCGATCAACGATCACCCAAATCGCATCGTGTCCTCGCTGAGTCCTCGGTAATCCCATCACGAAGTCCATAGTAATGTGTTCCCACTTCCACTCAGGAATGGGAATCCTCTGAAGTAGTCCAGCAGGTCTCTGGTGCTCGGCCTTAACCTGCTGGCAAACTAGACATCTAGCTACAAAATCTGCGATGTCTTTCTTCATGCCGTTCCACTAGTAGGAACGCCTCAGGTCTCGGTACATACGGGTCCCGCCCGGGTGGATAGCAAAGCGGGAACGATGAGCCTCCTGCAGTAACTCATCTCGGACCGGATGTGACTCGGGTACGCAAAGTCTCCCTCGGAAGTAGAGAGTACCCTCGTCATCTCTGGTGAACTCAGACTGTTGTGCTGAAGCTATCTGGCTGCCAAGGGACTGCAGGTGCTGATCAGTGGCCTGGGCCTCTCGAATCCTCGTCCGGATGGAAGACTGAGCAACCATGGTCACAAGAATACCCTGCTCAGTCCGTCCCTGCTCCTCTAAGCCCAACTCTGAGAAACCATGAACTAGCTCGATAACTGATGCCAGGAGGCAGGCCAAAGTCCCTCTGGACTTCCTGCTCAATGCGTCCGCCACAACATTAGCTTTCCCCGGATGGTAGCTAATGGTGCAATCATAATCCTTAAGGAACTCCATCCACCTCCTCTGTCGAAGGTTGAGCTCCTTCTGCGTAAACAGATATTTGAGACTCTTATGATCAGTGAAGATCTCAAAGGTAATACCGTACAGGTGGTGCCTCCAGATCTTCAGCGCAAAGATAATAGCTGCAAACTCTAAATCATGAACTGGGTAGTTCTTCTCATGCTCCTTCAGCTGTCGAGAAGCATAAGACACTACCTGCCCGTGCTGCATCAGAACTGCGCCTAACCCCTGATGAGATGCGTTGGTATACAGCACGAATCCGTCCTCTCCTGATGGAAGAACGAGGATGGGTGCCGTCACCAATCGCCGCTTCAGCTCCTGGAAGCTAGTCTCACAAGCCTCTGTCCATGTGAACTTCACGCCTTTCCTGGTAAGGCGTGTCAGTGGCACAGCAATAGTGGAAAATCCCTCTACAAATCGTCGGTAATATCCGGCCAAACCCAAGAAACTACGAACCTCAGTAACTGACTTCGGCTGCTCCCAGCTGGTAACAGCCTCGATTTTCTGGGGATCTACTGAGATGCCTCTGCTAGATACCACGTGTCCCAGAAAACCTACTGATGACAACCAGAAGGCACACTTGCTGAACTTCGCATATAGACGCTCTCGTCTGAGAGTCTCCAATACGATGCGAAGATGCTGTGCATGCTCCTCCTCAGAATGTGAGTAAACTAAGATGTCATCAATGAATACTATGACGAACTGATCCAGATACTGCAGAAATACGCGGTTCATCAAGTCCATGAATACCGCTGGAGCATTGGTAAGCCCAAATGGCATTACCAAAAACTCATAGTGTCCATATCTGGTGCGGAACGCTGTCTTCTGGACATCTGACTCTCTGACCCTCAGCTGATGATATCCGGATCGCAGATCAATCCTGGAATACACAGATGTGTCCCTGAGCTGATCAAACAAATCATCAATCCGTGGTAGGGGGTACTTGTTCTTGATGGTCACTGCATTCAACTGTCTGTAGTCGATGCACAACCTCAAAGAACCGTCTTTCTTCTTCACGAAGAGAACTGGGGAACCCCATGGTGAGACGCTAGGTCTGATGAATCCCCTGTCCAATAACTCCTGGAGTTGGACCTTCAGCTCGTCCAACTCTCTCGGTGCCATACGGTACGGAGCTTTCGATGCCGGCGAAGTCCCCGGTATCAGCTCAATAGTAAACTCCACTTGCCTCCTGGGAGGCAAACCTGGTAGCTCCTCTGGAAATACGTCCTGGTATTCTCGGACCACTGGGACATCCGAGAGCGGAGGGCTACTGCTGTCGTCGGTGCTAATAAATGACAGTAAGAAACCCTGACATCCGCAAGATAGTAGTCTCTGTGCCTGAAGCGCAGAAATAACCGATAAGCCCTCATCCCTGATGCCAGTGAAATCCCACGAGGGTTGGTCCGGAGGCCGGAAGGTGACCACCCTCATCTGGCAATCGACTGTGGCATGATACGCTGTAAGGATGTCCATACCAATAATAATATCGAAGTCCACCATCTCCAGAACTAACAGATTAACCGTGAGGGTAATACTACCGAAATCTAATGGGCATGCTCTGACCTCCTGTGCGATCCTCAAGATCTCTCCTGAGGGTAAGGATACGGATAACCCCTGTAGTCTAGCGGTAGCCAATCTACCAATCCTACTCATAAATATCCGCGATATGAAGGAGTAAGAACTACCTGTATCAACTAATAGCTCAGTAGGAAAGGCATAAAGAGAAATAGTACCGCGGAATACCGATCCGTCGGCTCGCTGGGCCTCCTCCCGCGTGACAGCATATATCCGACCAGTCTCAGGCGGTGGTGGTGGTGGTGGTACTGCTGGGTACTGCTGAGGTGGGAACTGCATCTGAGACTGATGTTGCTGAACTGACCCTCCCATCGGGTACTGAGGCTGCTGAACTGATCCTCCCACCGGGTACTGAGGCTGCTGCATCACAGACTGATAAACTGGATAGGTCTGCTGTGGAGGTCCTGCAGCTGAGCTCTGGGATAAGGCTGGGGTGTAACTGGCCTCATGTCCTAGCATACCGTAGGCAGGTGCTGGTGGGGCGGCATACGGCTGGCGGAATGAAGGCTGAGTCCTCCGTCCGCCTCTATGAGCTCCTGACTGCCCGAATGTCCAGTCTGGCTAGTGGCTCCTGTCCTCTCATTCTGTGCCTTCAAGGCACAGTCCCGGCTCAAGTGTCCTGGTAGTCTGCAGTAGTAGCATACGGCCTGCTCCAGGCGACAGTCTGCTACAACGTGCTCTCGGGATCCGCAACGGGTACAGTAAGATGTCGGTGCAGTCTTCTTCTGGTCCTTTGTTCCCTAAAGGTCATCCTCGGTATCTTCCACCCGATTGTGGCCTAGTCTCGTAAGTGATTCGCCCCAACGCAAATCATAAGTACCAAGGTACCTCCTTAGTTATCTAAATCAAGTATACGTGGTAACCCACAAGTGTCAGCACATAGCTCCACACTTCCCCGTACCAGCTCAAGTCACCTATCAAACTGTACCGTTTAGATCATCAACCAGGTACAGGCGATTCATGGTCAAAGTTATCATGGAATAGGATGTATCAATCCACTAACGATGATAGCACGTAGCTAATGTTACTCTTCTACATCAATGTACATCATGTACCCTAAATGTGCCTTTAAAATCATCTAACCAGGCACAAACAACCCAAAGGTCTGAAACCCTTTGAACCAGAGTAAATCGATCCTACACTGATCGAGCCAACTACGATAGACAACCCTAGTTCTTGCTCAGCTAATAATAGCTGAAACACGTACTATGAAATAGTAAGGTCTAGGTAAACCAAAATCCTTAACCTCCAACAAATTACCGACATATTCGACCTTAGCTTTCCGATTCAACAATCGGTGTCACTAGAGAATTAACATTCTCCACTCCAAGGTATTATCCGCAATGTACCAACGAGTCGCTCCCATGAACGATCACAAATAAGATAGATTGACAACATGTCAATCCAACTAAACCAAGTCTACAAATATATATCCATCAAATATGAATATACGATCCCACCAAGTTGGGATAGTCCAACCAATTCTAAGTCTGATAATGAGCACTAAAGGTAGGATAGGTCCAGAAGATATACATTTTTGCCGCCTGGAGAAGTCCTGTCGCTGCCAAGTCCCCAAATTGTCGTCGCATCGCAACCACGGCTTTAAAAATCCGTAATGTACTCGGATGAATAACATCAAACCCGAGCTCCGACACCTACCAGTTCAGTGTCAGATTTAAATTCCTAGAAATCCACGAATCGATGGTATCCCGCATCCTGGGCTTGATACCAAAAATACCAAAAATAAATTGGTACGAGATAAACACCGTAAATCCCAAAAGCACTCAAGGTATCCGACAACCTGAGCTCTGATACCAAAATTAAATTGTCACGCCCCGAGACCCAGGAGCCGCTGATCCAATAGAAAATCGGACAGCACCTCCCCTGTCCGGCGGACAATTTACACATACACACAGATAATATAACACAACCACGCAGTTTAAAGGGCCTCAGGCCTCAGATATATGCAGAAACAACAGTTATATGATTATAACTATCGAAAAACCAAATCCGAACTCACCTGAGCTGCCAGGGGGCAGGAACAAAACCAAAACCAAACGAAGTCCAACATAGGACTCAAAAGTACAATACCATCAAATAAAACGTGCATACATGTTTAAAACATAATAGCGGAAGCATAGTAAATACTACAGGGTCCATAACCGAAACAACGTAATGCCAAAATCAAAAAGAGCTCCGCTGGAGCTGGGGACTGGCGGCCCGGGATCTCCTCGCAGACCTCAACCTGAAATAAACATGTATGGCAACGGGGTGAGTCCATAGCTCAGCGAATACCCAACAGATATGCATAGAAAGTTATACCAACAATAAGAGTTCAGCTACTACAGTCTCATAGCAACAGTAGGGAAAGACTAGTACTGAACATACCGAAGTAGATATATACCTGAATCCATCTAACCTGTATAGAGGGTAAGAAATACCAGAGGAAAACCAATAGACATATAAGCTCAGATAACAAGTCTCCAGAATATGCGATGTCAAACAAGTGCAGCAAATAAGTGCAGCAAACAATGCACGATGCAAAGTATGCACATGGTGCAATGACATGTGTCACCCCTGACACCAGACAGATCAACGTACACCTGTCATAGGGACGTCTGAACGGGTAGGGCTATGACAACTGTACACCCTGCCATCACTGCTCCTGAGTGACCGGGTGGACAGGATGCTGGTGGAGACTCCGCTCCGACCCCAAGCAATGGGGGAGTCAAGCTCTCATCTCCTCGTGGCTCAGTACGAGAAGGGATCCCTGGCTGCTACCACGCCCGCGCTCACCCTCCAAATAGTGGCCGAACGGAGCAATACAGGGCAAATGCACACATCTACGGTATCCACTAACCCATGAGTGGCCGTGTGTGCCCGTCATGTACCGGAAGACGATTAGGCTCAACCACAAGGGAGTCGCTGATCGCCGGCATGCAACAGTGCAAGGATGGTGTATGATAGATACACATACCTCCCTCCCAAGTCCTCAGTATACTAAGTCTCAGTCTGAAATCCTACAACAGGAAATACAGGTAACCTACAAGGTATACTGGACTGAAATACAAATCCCTCAAGGTCAAATGCAAGAGATACACTACGATATCTAAGCATACCTGTAGAGATGACAATACCCGAGACTGTATGGAACTAACAGCATAATAACTCAGGGATAAACAACAAGTATCCAGAACGGGCATAATAAACAGGGATAAACAAACCATATCCAGAACAGACATAATAACCAGGGATAGCGTAGGATCTTACTGCTATCTATAACATTCTATGCATAACAAAATGACAATATCAAGATAGATAAGTCAAAGGGTACCCGCCTCAAGAATAGGTGAAGTCCGTATCAACGAGACAGAACCACCCGTCAAAATATAATCCAAGTCAAGCTCCTGTATCATGGATTTAATTTAATTAGCTATTATACAACAAGATAATTACGTGCTAATAAATCCCTAAACCAACCTAGGGTTCAAACCTAGGTTTAGCCCCAAACCCTAGTCAAGATCCAACTCATTAACCTAATGTTCCAATTGAACTAAATAGCTACAACCAAACTGCTATGGTATTTACAGTTTCAAACTTATTCCACCTAGCACAAGTAGACTACAACTAGCTTCCAATTCAAATAGGATTAAGGCCAAAACTTAATCCATTTCTTACCTGAGCCAAGCAGCTCTCCACGGCCAAAGCTCACAGTGAGCAGGAGAAAAACTCCACCAAGCAGTGGAGCTCACTCGACAGCTGCAACCCAAACACAACAATTTATTCAGCAATTCCTAGAACTAACTCATAGTATCATCAACTCCACTTCTATTCAACATTTCCAAAGCTGCCACCAACCTAGATTTCCAATCGGCACAGCAGGCTACCAACGTTTGATACTATTGGTTTCTGATAAGGGAAACCGCCCGATTGGAGAAGAATGACCTTCAATCGGTGGCTCCTCCCTGCGTAGCTTCTTCCAGCTTCAACCGTCTGCCCTAACTCCGGCTGTAGCAGCTAAAATCTCCCGTTCAATCCCTTGGCTGCAATCACCCTCGGCGTCGAGTGTGGCCGACCGAGAGAGAAGGGAAATCGTTGGCCTTGAGCTCGCCGATCTCGCGTAGAGGAGAAAGGCCGTCGTCGAGCGAGAGGGTGAAGGAACTCACGACCTCGGCTGTGGATCAAGAGAGGGCGGCGCTAGGGTTCGCAAGGAGAGAATGGAAGCCGAAGGAGCGGCGTCGTCGTTGCTTCTCGATCGGGAGTGGAGGCGGCTCGCGTGAGGTGAGGGTGTTCGGCCGCAACAATAGACTAGGTCAAGGGATTTAATTGATGGGCATTTTGCAATTTAGTCCAGCTAATTTTCAACTAATTACAAGATCACCCCTAGGGTTTAGAATTTCGTATCCATTAAACCCTTAAACTTCATCTAGGAGCCCGGAAAACCCTAGGATCATTCCGAAAAATTTTCCGGAATAGGCAAATGTGTCGGATTTAACATACTTAGCAAAACACATGCTTAAACTGAAAACACTTACATATACTCATATACTTCAAAATAATAATCAACATTCTCAGGCCTTGACAATGTACCTGGTATCAGTGTACCAATGCGCGCATCCCTAATAGGTTTCGGGGTAGCTAGCCACCGCACCCTATTAGAGCTTCTTTCTAACTTTCCGTGGGCCTCTCTTTTGCCCGCTACATGTCACTTTACAAAAGTAAAATACTTTCTTACTCATAATGCTTGTATTTATCAAGCTAACTTTCTTTTTGCATAACTTTTTGCACTACAAAACTTTACCTTTCTCACTTGGAACTTTCATCGAGCACCTTGCGTGCCCTTAACCCAAAACTCATCTTTGGGACTTTTCAAGAACTTGGCCTTTCATGCTTAGATCACACATATAAAATCTACTCCAATTCAAGTTCTATGATTAAAAACATGTATTCTTGAGAAACTTAAATCACACCATAAACAATATTCTCCAAGCATGCACTTAGATTACAAAATCAAGGTTCTACAACAAGAAAACTACATGCGAAGCTACTCCTATTGCAGGTGAGTGATTTACTTACCCTTTTCTTGAAGAAAACTCACTAAGTATCTCGAAATTCCTAGCGTAGGGTTCTTTTCCTCTTCCTTTGCAAGAAAACTTCACCCTTGGCCCTACGGAAGAAGCCCTAGGTTTTCTACTTCAAGAGGAAGAAGAAGGAGGAGAAAACTCTCCTTTTCTTCCCTGTTTTTCACAGCCTCCCACCCAGCTCGCGCGACCTCCTCCTCCAAGCCCTAATGGGGTCTTAACTCAACTTAAGTGGAAGTTTAAATACCTCTTCATGAAACGGGCTAAATCAACTATAATATTATTTCGTTTCATCTTTTTTTGTGCTTGATACCCTAGCCCAGCTGGTTACTTGGACTTGCTTAGGGATTGACTTCTCGTGTGGTCGCGAGATCAATCCCCACCCGCCCCTTTAATTTTTTTTTCTTTTTATTTTAATTCCGAAAAATGCTAGAAAAATTCCAAAAAATCCCTAATAATACCAGAAAATTATTGGGTGTTACATTATGGGTGTAACAAGAAGGGTCACTACAAATCAGAGCCTCCCAACTTAAAGGAGAACAAGAAGAACCGGAGGAAGAAGGCTCTCAAAACTACGTGGGATGAGTCATCTTCATAAGAAGAAGAAGAAGTACCACACGCCAACCTCCTCGCACTAACTGCATCGGAAAATCTCGACACCGAATCGGAATCGGAACCAGAAGAAAGCGACAGAGCTGGAAAGCTCTCAATTTCGGAAGATGGACAAATAACGGTAAAAGGCTATTCCAAATCTCAGCTTTTTGACTTAATATCATATCTGTCTAGTAAATTGGCCAAAGCCAATGTTCGGATCGAATCTCTCCGACAGGAACTCAAAATCCTGAAAGAGGGAGTCAACTCTAGCTCTTAACTAAACCAGTTCAGGAAGGAACCTCCACTTAAGTCCAAAAACTTGAGGAGGAGAATTCCTCCCTGAAATCTCAAGTAAAGGAACTTTGAGTTGCACTAGAACGATTTTCCTTGGGTTCCAAGAGTCTTGACATGATTCTTGGAAAATAAAAATCCGTTCTAAACCGATCAGGACTTGGTTATCGAACCAATTCACGGTACAGATCATACTACTCTATTTTGAACCAAGCAGAACCCGAGTCCAAGCATGGACCTAAAATTATGCTTGACAAATCAAGTTGGACCAAACCAATATTGGATTCCCAAGGACAAGATTCACATCTTGCCTAGCCCATACCAAGGCTTCAGTCCAGGGGAGCCAATATAAAAACATTTTTATAGTTAATTAAATTATTTCTTTTTCTTGTTGTTTGATGCTTGTTTATTTTGTTTTTGTAAAAATATTATGCTTAGATTTAGGGACAATTATGTAAGGATCTAACATAATTGAAACTTGCACAACCTAGTATTAAGGTAGGGCGAGATGATAGTACACATTAGGGAAGCTTGTCTAAAAGTCAGGTAGGGTAGGCGTACCCTATTTGGTCTTTTTAGTCCGGTGGAACTGACCAAAGCTACCTCGCCAAATCCTCAACTAGTTAGACCAGGATTTCCAATAAGTAATTTGAGAATAAAATTTCTTTAAAAGACTTTGTCTAGGAAAGGGTTGTTGATTCAATAAGGCTACAGCCAAAGAAGGTCTCTGTGCCTCGCCAAGACCTGAAAGACAAATATCAAAATTTACTTTCAACTTACTAATTGTCAAACCTAAACATAATACAAGTTTCAATCAAATCATAGTATTAACATAAAACCAAGATAAAATTAATACATCTCAGAAAACCTATAAGAATACCTATTTTGTCACTTAGAAATGGGTGAGATGCTTAGGTCCTAATAATTTAGTCCAACCCAACCAATTCAATTAACTTTTAATATATCTTCAATTCAAAATTTAACTTAATATTTTCAAAATTTTAACTTAATATTTTCAAAATTTTAACTTAATATTTCAAATTTTTAACTTAATGTTTTCAAAAATTTAACTTAATGTTTTCAAAATTTAACTTAATATTTTCAAAATTTTAACTTAATTCAATCTAACAATTTTCAAAATCAAGTTGAAAACCTATCTCACGAAACTACTCATAGGAATAGCATGACTGATAACCCAGACTGGGTGAGACAGACTAGGAAATGAAATTCAATCAATCTATCCTTCCATCTCTACATAAATGGATCCAAATCAGAATACTTTATGTGTAGGAACATAATGGTTTGGACCAGTGGATGTTGGATAGTGGATGCTCTAGATATATGACTAGGGATAAATTGAAGTTCACTAAAATCAAGTACAAAAACCTACGGTGGGGACTCTCATTGAAGGCTATGGGGTAGGGCCAGTTAGCCAAGCGGATTAGTCGGGCGCAAGCCTGAATACCCCTTGTAAAAAAAGTACAAAAACCTAGGCTCAATGGCATTTGGCAACAATGCCACACTTAAGGTAATTGGGTCAGGTAACATTGAATTAAATTTTGATTTTATTATCAAAAAGGTTTTATTGGTTGATAACTTTAAGTTTAATTTGCTTAGCATTAGTCAATTATGTAATACTGGTTATGTAGTCACCTTCACCAACTCTGACTACTTTATTAGGAACTTACATGACTCAGAAATAACCCTTAAGGGAGTAAGAAAGAATAATATCTATATTATTAATCTACCATCAACACCTAAGTGTCCTCTGACCCAACTAGAAGAAACTAACTTATGGCATAGAAGACTAGGTCACACTCACACAAAATTAATTTTCAAAATAAGTCAAAATGGACTAGTTAAGGGAATCCCTAAAATTAAAAATCTTGAAAATTTAATCTGCAACCCATGTCAACAAGGTAAACAAACAAAATCAACCCACAAAACTACCCAATCAGATTTAACCCAAGCTTCGCTTGAGCTCTTACACCTAGACCTATTTGATTCTCATGGAACCAAGGCACTAAGCGGAAATCTATACTGCTTAGTAATTATTGATGATTATTCTAGATTTACCTGGATTAAGTTTTTAAAAACCAAAGATGAGGCATTTGAATCATTTAATAACTTATGTAAAATAATAGAAAATCAAAAAGATATACAAATTAAAAGAATAAGAATTGATCATGGGGGGAAATTTGAAAACCAAAAGTTTAATGAGTTATGTAAAATAAATGGCTATATTCACAAATTTTCTTATCCAAGAACCCCCCAATAAAATGGGATAGTTGAAAGGAAAAATAGAACCCTTCAGGAAGCCAGAACCATGCTCAATGAATATAGTTTATCCAATCAATTTTCGACAGAGGCGATTAACACCGCTTGTTATATTCAAAATAGGGTTCTAATAAATAAATGACACAATAAAACACCTTATGAAATCTAATTACCATAGAATACCCAACTTATATTATCTAAGGGTATTTGGGTGAAAGGTACATATCCTAAATATAAAAAACCACCTAGGAAAATTTCAATCAAAATCAACCCCAGGAATTTTTATAGGGTACTCAACCACGAGTTAGGAGGCATATAGGGTCTATAACAAACATACTCTTAAAATTGAAGAAACCATGAATGTTATGTTTGACGAAGAAATTATAACAAAACCCAACTCAATCAACTTAACCAATTCGTCAAATCCAACTACTTCGAATCAGGATCAAGATGAAACTGAACCAATAGTAGAATCAACAATTGAATTAACAATTGAACCAATAATTGTACCAACAATTGAATCAATAACTGAACCAACTCAAATTGTTGAACCTGTTCCAACCGAAAACCTACCAGCTAGACCTGAGGCTGAACAAGTTCTAGGAAATCTAAGAAACCCAGACTAAATCACCCGACTGACCAAATTATGGGTGATCCAACTTTAGGGGTTAGAACAAGGTCTTCCTATAGGAACTTAAGTCATGTTGCACTAATTTTAAAAATAGAACCAAAAACTATAGAAGAGCCATAGCTAACCCAAACTAGATCATTGCAATGCAGGAGGAATTAGCACAATTTGACAGAAACTAAGTCTGGGACTTAGTACCTAAACTAGAAGGTAAGTCTGTTATAGACACTAAGTGGTATTTGGGAACAAGTTAAATGACCAAGGTGAAATAGTAAGAAACAAAGCTCGTTTAGCAGCTAAAGGATTTATTCAAGTTGAGGGGTTAGACTATGATGAAACATATGCCCCTATAGCTAGACTTGAGTCAATTAGGATGTTACTAGCCTTTGCAGCCTATAGGGGATTTAAATTATACCAAATGGATGTCAAGTCTGCCTTCCTAAATGGTTTTATAAAAGAGGAAGTTTATGTTGGACAACCCCCAAGTTTTGAGACTTTAACTACCCTAATTATGTATTCAAACTTAGGAAAGCCCTTTATGGATTAAAACAAGCACCTAGGGCTTGGTATGAAAGATTATCCACCTATCTAATTTCTAAAGGATTTAACCAAGGTCAAATTGACTCAACCCTATTTGTTAAGACTTTAGAAAAAGATATTTTTGTATCCCAAGTTTACGAAGATGATATAATTTTTAGATCAACTAACACTAATTTCTTAAAAGACTTTATTAAAACTATGGAAAACGAATTTGAAATGAGCCTAGTAGGAGAATTAACCTTCTTTTTAGGTTTACAAATTAAACAAACCAAAGGTGGAAACTATATTTACCAATCAAAATATGTAAAAGAATTAATTAAGAAATTTAAAATGTATAGTTCAAAGAATTTAAGTATTCCTATGCCACAAATGCCAAAATAGATAACGATACTTAAGGTAAACCAGTTGATCTAAAATATTATAGAAGTGCTATAGGAAGTTTGCTTTACCTAACTGCTAGTAGACCAAATATTCTTTTTGCAGTAGGTATTTATGCTAGGTACCAAACTTGTGCTAAGGAATCCAACTTAACTGTAGTTAAAAGGATCCTTAGATATATTAAGGGCATAATAAATGTAGCCATTTGGTACCTTAGGACGTCCAATTTTGAACTGTTAGAATTTTCTGACTCAGATTATGTAGGGTGCAAATTAGATAGAAAAAGTACGAGTGAGAGCTGTCAGTTACTAGGACAAAGTCTAGTTAGCTGGTGTAATAGAAAGCAATATTGTGTTGCCTTATCCATAACTGAAGCAGAATATGTTGCCCTAGGGGAATGTGTAGCCCAACTTTTATGGATGATGCATACCCTTTGTGGGATCGTTGTAATCGATAGAGCAGGGGGTGAATAGCCATTACGTAAAATTTTCAGAATAATCATAAACACAGCGGAAGAATAAAAATCACAATGCTAACGCACTTTCTTTTTACTTGGTTCGGAGTCTTTAATGGCTCCTACTCCAAGGCCCACGGTTCTTAACCATTTTCGTTGGGCAATTCTATAAGTCAAGTGAATATAACAAATAAGTAAGTTGAGTACAGAATTTAAGCAACGAATGTAAATTATACAGATGACACAATAAGGGATGCAGAGAGTCTTGGGCAGAGTGTCGACGTTCTTGATCATTTACGGCATGGAACAACTTGAGCATGGAAGAAGTCTGAAGAGCGTTGGAGTGCTTGAGTTGCGAGAAAGCTTTTCTGCATTGAATAGAATTGATGTTGGAAAGCAAGGGGTGAAGCCCCTTATATATAAAGTTCTCGGGCGCCTAAGGCCTTAGGGGCGCCTGCCACGTGTGGCGAATCGGGCGCATCCTTATTCGCAGACTAGGCCAAACTCCTATCTTTGGTCTTGGGCACTTGAGACACTTGAGGCGCCTGATCCCTCATGGGCACCTGAATTGCTGACGTGGCAACCAGCCAGCTCAACCAAACTCACCCACGGGAAACACCTCAAGGCAGGCGCCTGTTACTTGTCAGGCGCCCAAGAGACCAGGCGCCTGAGTCCTCTCAGGCACCTGGGATGTAGCTGTAAACACCTTTCACTCTTGCAACCAGGGTTAGTCCAAGAACAGTATAACAAGAATGATAAGTACATAATTAACAGTCAGAGTTGTCTTGGTTCTGACTTCGGATTTCAAAATGAAACCCTAGGTCAAACCGACGCCTACTGTTCCCTCTTCCGAGGAATGCGTCCTCACCTACTCCTCTCGGGAGACATTACCTTTTGCCAACCGGCTCCTCCGGTTGGACTTTTTCTCAGCCTCCGAGACTGCCGATCTCGAGACGTCCGTACCTCGACCCGCCTCTACTTCTGTCTGCAACTCTCGCTTGGCTAAGACTTCTACCCAATCTTCTGGATCAAGACTTCGTTGCCCAGTCCATGACCAGGACTTCGTGTGCCAACCCTCAGCCAGGTCTTCTTGCCCAGTCCTCGACCAGGACTTCTTGCTCAACCCTGCAGGTCAAGACATAGAGCCTAGGTGAACTAGGACTTTCCTGCACACTTGGTAAATTCATTAGTCCACAATACGAACTTAACTTTGAACCCTTTGCCATTGTCAAAACCAGGTTCGATCTGGTGCTTCCGACACCAACAATCTCCCCCTTTTTGATTTATGGCAACACAGTTCAAAAGTTAAGTTAAAACAAAAAATTCATGATGTACTGGAAGGAAAGAATGAAAATTTTCTACACTCCTCCTTAATTAGTACTCTCCCCCTTTTCCCTTAGAGGATTTTCAGTATGCTTGAAAAACTTAGCAGAAATTTGAAACATTGCATAAGGCTTCTTTCAATTTGAAAAATCTCCCTCTGAAGTTTTTGAAAATATGTAATTTTTAAAATTGAATGTTTTTTCAAAAGAAAATTTTGAAAACTTCTGAGTAAAGGAAAATTTTGAAAAAAAATAGATTTTGAATGCTTTTTATCTTAAAGTTTTTCTCTAACAGAATTTTCTGACAAGAGTAGCATTTTCGAGAAAAACTTTCCAAGAAATAAAGTTTTCTTTTTCGAAAAAGAATTTTAAGTAACAACCTTTTGTTGGTGTAGGAAGCACCATATCGAACCTTGTTTTGATATTGGCAAAGGATTCAAAGTTAAGTACTGTTTGTGATCTAACAATATTACTAAGTGTGCAGAAAGAAGTCCTAGCGAAGGACTACTAGGCACCTAGCGAAGGGCTGCTAGGAGTTGAAGACCTGGCGAAGGACTGCTAGGCGCCTGGCGAAGGACTTCTAGGAGTTGAAGACCTGACGAAGGACCTGGCGAAGGACTACTAGGCACCTGGCGAAGGACTGCCAGGAGTTGAAGACCTGACGAAGGGCTACTAGGCACCTGGCGAAGGACTACCAGGAATCGAAGACCTGGCGAAGGGCTGCTAGGCACCTGGCGAAGGACTGCTAGGAATCTAAGACCTGGCAAAGGGCTGCTAGGCATCTGGCGAAGGACTACTTGGTACCGAAGACCTAGCGAAGGACAGCTGGGCAAAAGTCCAACCGGAGGAGCCGGTTGGCAAAAGGTAAATTCTCTTGAGAGCGAGTAGGTGAGGACACGTTCCCCGTCGAGGGAACAGTAGGCATCGGTTCGACCTAGGGTTCCATTTAGGAGACCCAAAGTCAGAACCAAGACAGCTAAGGCTGTATAGACCTAACATTTCTTGCCTTATCTATTGTTTTGGAACTAACCCTGGATGCAGGACCGAAGGAATGAGTGTCTACAGCTCAGAACGCCCCAAAGGAGAGGGGCAGCAGCTGGGCAAGGTGCCCCGGAGGTCCCAGGCGCCCCCAAGGTGAAGGCAAGATAAGTTAAGCACGTAACGCTTCGGAAGCTCACTGGGCCAAGCGCCCTCAAGCTCCCGGGCCCCCTGGATGCCTCGGGCGCCCTAGGTCCAAGTCAGCCAGCGATCGAAGTAAAGACATCCGCGAAGCCAGCAAGACCAAGTCAACCGGGCGCCCCCTGTGTCTCGGGTGCCCCCGTCAAACTCCGAGCCTGATCCTGGAGGGATAAGGGCTGACCGAGTTCCTGATAGGGGTTTGCGGATCCAGAGACACGTGGAGGGTGCCCCCAATGTCCAGGGCACCCCTAGATGCACTATAAAAGGGGCTCGACAACAACTCTTCTAACGCCTCTACGCTCTTCGACTCAAGCGCTCTGCTCCGAAAACCTTCCATCTCGAGATTCAAGCGCCGACGATGACCCTCTGCTCCGAAGTACGATCCACAATGGGCGTCGGTAACGAAGAGTCTATTTTTATTTACTGCACTACAACTGTAACATTTTTCTCTGAACATTTGCGCACATATAGAATTGTCTGCAGTAAACGGTCAACGACCGTGGGCCTTGGAGTAGGAGCCGACCGTGACTTCAAACCAAGTAAAAGTGCTTGAGTTCTTGTGCTGTGTTTGTTTAAATTTCCGCTACACATTCTCTTATTCTAACCGAAACGTTTTCACAATATTCACCCCCCCCCTCTATCGTGTTTTCTCGATCCAACACCTTTAACGTTACGTTTTTTCAAAAATAATTTCAAAAAACTTATCCTTTTTGAAAACAAAGATTTTGAGAGAAATCATAATTTTGACCTTTGTAAAAAAATTTTGACTTCTTAAAAACAAAATTTTGACTTCATAATTTTAACTTGACTTTTTCTTCTCTCCCCCTTTGCCATATATCAAAAAATAATAAAAAAAGATGATGGCATAAAAAATTGTTATGTATCAGAGCCTACTTGCATTGTAAAAATTTAAAAGAACTTGACTGATAGCAAGTAATAGAAATGAACTCAGTTTGACCCAAGTAAATTTTGAACCTAGTTAACATACTAATGAGTCCAAGTATGGAAGAACATTTTAAAACATAGATCAATTTAATTCCTTTCAGCCACTGTCCAACCCAATTTACTACTTACTAACTGTTATAAAACAACAACTTTCACTTGAATTAGTCAAGTTAAGTAGTCTGATCAAGTTAGACTTTCTAAGCTTGAATACTTAACTTGATTGTTGTTCAAATGTATTTATTGCCCCAACTGCTCATGATGCACTGACTTAAAACATCTTGAGTCTAGGCATAGACCTAAGCATCTCAACCCAATCTAGGTTTTCGATCAAAGTACCCTAATGTGCTTGTGAGATGTTGGCTTCTAGATCTATAGGAGCATGCAATTCTAGGGTTAAGTCCTAAGCTAAGTCTATTGCGTAGAAAAACCCTAGTTTTGAAGGGGTAATTTTTTAAAAAAAAGTGGAAAACATTTTAAAAATCAATACCAAAACTTAGTTGAAAAAATAATTTATAAAGCAATAAACATTTTTAAAGCAATAACTATTTTTAAGCAAAATGATTTTAAAAACTAATTCTTAAAAAAACAGTCGTATTCTACTAAGCACATTCCTAACTGCTTTCTTAGTGAACTAAACTCAGTTTCAGAAAGTGGTTTAGTGAAAATGTCGGCTAGATTAGATTTTGAATCTATATGTGTAAGTACAATTTTGCCCCTTGCTACGTGATCCCTAACAAAGTGGTGTCTAACTTCAATATGCTTAATTCTGGAATGATGAATAGGATTTATGGTAAGATTGATTGAACTGATATTATCAACAAATACCTTAGTCTGGGTGTAGTCTAGGTTAAAGTCTTTAAGGGTACGCACCATCTATAAAAGTTGGGCTACACATTCCCCTAGGGAAACATATTCTGCTTCAGTTGTGGATAAGGCAACACAATGTTGCTTTCTACTGCACCAGCTAACTAAACTTTGTCCTAGTAACTGACAGCTTCCACTCGTACTTTTTCTATCTAATTTGTACCCTGCATAATCTGAGTTAGAAAATCCTAACAGTTCAAAATTGGACGTCCTAGGGTACCAAATACCTACATTTATTATGCCCTTAATATATCTAAGGATCCTTTTAACTGCAGTTAAGTTGGATTCCTTAGTACAAGTTTGGTACCTGACACAAATACCTACTGCAAAAAGAATATTAGGTCTACTAGCAGTTAGGTAAAGTAAACTTCCTATAATATTTTAAATTAACTGACTTACCTTCAGGATCATTATCTATTTTAGCATTTGTAGCCATAGAAATACTTAGATTTTTTGAATTATCCATTTTAAATTTCTTAATTAATTATTTTACGTATTTTGATTGGTGTATGTAATTTCCGTCTTTAGTTTGTTTAATTTGTAATCCTAAAAAGAAATTCAATTCTCCAACTAGACTCATTTCAAATTTGTTTTCCTTAATTTTAATAAAGTCTTTTAAGAAATTAGTGTTAGTTGATCCAAAAATTATATCATCTACGTAAACTTGGGCTATAAAAATATCTTTTTCTAAAGTCTTAACAAATAAAGGTAAGTCAATTTGACCTTGGTTAAAACCTTTAGAAATTAGATAGGTGGATAATCTTTCATACCAAGCCCTAGGTGCTTGTTTTAATCCATAAAGGGTTTTCCTAAGTTTGAACACATAATTAAGGTATTCAAGATCCTCAAAGCCTGGTGGTTGTCCTACATAAACTTCTTCTTTTATAAAATCATTCAAAAGTAGACTTGACATCCATTTGGTATAACTTAAATTCCTTATAGGTTGCAAAGGCTAGTAGCATCCTAATTGACTCAAGTCTGGCTACAGGGGCATACGTTTCATCATAGTCTAACCCTTTAACTTGACTAAATCCTTTAGCTACTGTGCAGGCTTTGTTCCTTACTATTTCACCTTGGTCATTCAACTTATTTCTAAATACCCACTTAGTGTCTATGTTGGACTTACCTTCTGGTTTAGGCACTAGGTCCTAGACTTAGATTCTTTCAAATTTTGCTAATTCCTCCTGCATTGTAATGATCCAATCTGGGTCAGGTAAGGCCTCTTCTATAATTTTTGGTTCTATATTTGAGATTAGTGCAACCTGACTTAGGTTTTTATAGGAAGACCTTGTTCTAACCCCTAAGGTTGGATCACCCATAATTTGGTCAGTTGGATGATTTAGTCTGGGCTTCTTAGATTTCCTAGAACTTGGTTCAACCTCAGGTCTAGCTGGTAGGTTCTAGGTTGGACTAGGTTCAACAATTTGAATTGGTTCAGTTATTGGTTCAATTATTGGTTCTATCATTGATTCAATTGTTGGATCAATTGTCGTTTCAATTGTTGGTTCAATTTCGTCTTGATCTTGACTCGAAGTAGTTGGATTTGACGAATTGGTTAAGTTGATTGAGTTGGGTTTTGTTATGATTTCTTTGTCAAATATAACATTCGTGATTTCTTCAATTCTAAGGGTATGTTTGTTATAGACCCTATATGTCTGACTCGTGGCTGAGTATCCTACAAAGACTCCTGGGGTTGATTTTGATTGAAATTTTCCTAGGTAGTCTTTTGTATTTAGGATATGTACCTTACACCCAAACACCCTTAGATAATATGAGTTAGGTATTCTATGGAAATAGATTTCATAAGATGTTTTATTGTGTCTTTTATTTGTTAGAACCCTATTTTGTTAGATAATTGCCTCTACCCAAAATTAATTGGTTAAGGTATATTCGTTGAGCATGGTCCTGATGGCTTCCTGAAGAGTTCTATTTTTCCTTTCAACTATTCTGTTTTGTTGGGGGGTTCTTGGGCAGAAAAATTCATGAGTGTTGCCGTTTATTTTACATAATTCATTAAACTTTTGATTTTCAAATTCTCCCCCGTGATCACTTCTTATTCTTTTAATTTGAGTATCCTTTTGATTTTCTAGCATTTTACATAAGTTGTTAAATGATTTAAATGTTTCATCTTTGGTTTTTAAAAACCTAACCCATGTAAATCTAGAATAATCATCAATAATTACTAAGCAGTATCGATTTCCGCTTAGTGACTTGGCTCCATGGGAATCAAATAGGTCTAAGTGCAGGAGCTTAAGTGTAGCTTGGGTTAAGTCTGATTGGGTTGATTTGTGGGTAGATTTTGTTTGTTTACCTT
>JAGFNQ010004405.1:0-33117 GCA_024364735.1 Boesenbergia rotunda
CTAGAGCGTCCAATCACAGATAGAGTTGATCTGGACCATCCGTTGCACATTTGGAGGATCCGAGCTACCACAAGGCAGATCCTGACCCCAGATCATCATCATAAAAGTTTGGCTCAAATCAGACTAAGATCTACCGTTGGATCTTCTCAAATTAATCACAGTCGTCCATCGATTCCTATTTAATCAGAAACTCTGCCCAGCTCTTCCCTGTCGCGTCTCCACCGCTACAGTAGCCCTTCATCGGTTTTTCTTCATTTTCCAGTCATTTTTCTCCATTTTCAGGGCGCGACCCTTCAATTCTTCATCAAGATCATCTTCTGGATCTTTGGAGGTCAGTTTGGGTTGAAGAATTCAGCTCGAATTCGCGCCGGACAGAGTTATTTGAGGGTTTCGGTGGCTCTGTGGTCTGACCGCTGAAATCTCATCCACAAACCATTTCCGAGCTTCTGGGCAGCTTGTAGGGTTCTCAGGTGAGCTCAGAAGCTTCCCAATTCATCATCGCAGCTCCATTATTTGAGATCGAAGGGGTTCGGATTGGATTTCCCCACATGGCGCAGTTTGAGCAGAGTTCATCATGCGAGGCTGATTTCCACTGATTTGCTGAGCCTAGGGGTTCGAAGCCAGCTCTTGCTTGACGACCAAGAAGAATTTGAGCTTAAGGAGAGTTGAGGAGTAGTTTAGATAGCAAATTTTCGTTTGTAGCTGTAATTTTCGTTACTGCTCTAGTTTCGGTTCTGTTGTTGGTTTCAGATTTGGTTAATCTCGTTTTCTTAATTGTTTAGCTGTAATTTAGCTTCAATCTTCAAGTTGAGTAGTTAAGGAACTTGTGTAGTGATAGATTGCATTTAATTTCAGTTAATTTTAGTTTTAAATCCTTGCGTGCCATTTAATTACCTTGCGTATCAGTCCAATTCTGAAACTGAATCTCAGTTTCAGAATTTTTCAGTTTGTTTCACTTTCGGTGAGTTAATTCAGTTAGTTTAAGTTTGTTTAGATCTTAGTTTCATTTCTGAATCTTGTTTAGCTTGGTACATCCAAATTTCAGATTGTTCTTCATTTTTAAATCCTTGCATATCAGATTTCTGCACACCATTTGTGCTGAATTTAGTTCTGTCCTGCTTATCAGATTCAGATTTCTGAAAATTGCATTAATGAATTGTGGAGCTTGAATCTAGTTTAATTTGCAGTGAGTTTGTTTCTGAACCGTAGCTCCATATCAGCTTCATGATTCGAATTTATTTTACATGTGAATCATGCAAGTTTCAGTCCCTGCATATCAAATTTCTGCACATGTATTAATTCTGAATTTCTGAGTTCTTGCATATCCTGCGTATCAGTTTGTATGGACTTAGTTCAAGTTTTACACTCTGAAATTACTTTGCAGCTTATCTCCTTTACAAAGCATGTGGATTCAATTCTGAGTTGGTTACAAACTGCATATCTGTCTTCATGTTTCAGCAAATCCAGCAATTTCATTTCTGCACACCCATTTGTGTTTTCAGTTTGTGTTTGAATTGAGCAGTTTTGAATCTGAGTTTCTTCACTCGATCCTGCTAATTCCTTTTCTGCTAACCTTGTTATCAAAGCTGAGTTTTCCAATGCCATTCTTAATTAGCAGCTACACCAACATTTCTGAGATTGTGCTAATTTCAGATTTCACTTATGCATCAAACATTTCTGCAATAGCTGGAATTTGAGTTTGATTCTGCAGTAATTGCTGCTGAAGTTTGTATCCAATCTGTTTGCTCATATTCAAGTGCTTTACATCAGTAGTTTGTTTGATTTACATCTAAATTGCAGCAAATTTTCCTCCCTGCATTTCTGAAATGCTGCAGTGTTGTGTGTGTCAAGTTTGTGCAACGTCTTTGCTCAGATTAGCCCACTTTCTAAATGTCAGTTAGGGTTATTAGGATTTGTTTTCAAGCCTGAGTTTATGTATTTGATTTCAACTGATCTTGTGAGTTTCTAATTCAACCTGCACCTTCTTTGATCAGTCTTCAAGTTCGGAATCTCTTCATAAATTCTGCAAGTGTTTTCCTTAATAGCTTAACCATCCAAACTGAGTTGATCGGCTGTAGTTCCTGCACTTAACATAAACTTGGCACATCAGTTCTCCCATTTCGGTATCAAAACTGCCAAATTGATTGCACTTTGTATCACTTGGCAGTTTGAATGATTTCAGTTTCGATATTGGTTTGGCATGGGACTGTTTTGGATTGTTTGCATTTGGTTTGCCTTGAGTTTGGTTTAGAAATCAAGTTGTTGTATTGGTTGTAAGTGAAAGTCAACTGCTGTGGTTTTATTGCTTAGGATTCGTGTGGCATTTAAAAATCAGATTCACTTTCTAAAAATTAGTTAAGTACCTTAGTTGAATAAGGGGTCTTTTGAGTTGAGTTCTCTCCTTTTCATTGCGGTTTTGTTTCCGATTGTAACCCAGAACCCAGATTTTAATTGAAACCCGAAATTCACAAACGACACCTAAATAGAAGCACGAATCAATTTATATCAACTAGCCCCGAGAAAAATACGACCTGTGGCCCCTATATTACATTTTCAGATTTTGATTGTAAAAAGGGTTTCCAGCAATTCATTCATATTTAAATCTGACGAGCCCACACTTTCGTGACAAATTTAATCTAGTGATTCGGGACTGTCAAATTTTTGGCGCCGTTGCCGGGGAAGCAACTAGTTGATTTGTTTGATTTTTGCTTGTATACTTTTAGACATATCATTGGGTTCTATTTTCTGTTGCTTTATCATTTGTATACGGTTGCTGCCATTTTTCTTGTTTGTTTTGTGACAGGGTTGCAAAATTCAAAATGGGGTCAAAAGAGATAGAAAAGACATTGGAGGAGTTAAGAAATGTGTTAAAGGAGTTGGACTACCAACAAAAATGGAAAGCTCAGTCATCTACTTACCAGAAGCTACCTCAGCCTCAATTTCAGCCTCTCCAGCAATTTCAGCAGCCAAATCAAGATTTCCAGCAGCCCTATCCTAATTTTCAGCAACCAAACTTTCAATTTCAGCCGGATTTTCAGCAAATTCAACCAAATTTCCAGAATTTTCAGAATGGGCAGCCTTTCCAAAATTTTCAGCCCAATCAACCAAATTTTCAGCCATCAAGTCAAAATTTTCAGCAACCATTTCAGCATTTCGAACCTCAATTCCAGCAATATAATCAAGGGCAGCAAGGCTTGCAATCATTTCCAATTTTTCTAGCTCAAAACCAACAAAATTTTCAGCCAACACAGCCCTTGAATCAAAATTTCCAGCCCTACGGTCAGGGGTTTCAAGGGCAGAATTTTCAGCCCTCGCCACCTAATTTTTCAGCTCAAAATCAGAACTTTCAAGGCTACATTTCCCAGCAAAATTTTCCAGCATATCAGCCCTCTAATCAGTTCTTTAATCAGCCCCAACAGCCATGTTTTCAACCAAATCAGCAAGCTCAAAAATTTTCAGCCTACTTCATCCTTTCAAGGTCAGTCAAGGAGCTATGCTAACGAAGGAGGCTATGGGAGTTCTAGTGCAGGAAATGTGCTCCAACAGAAGGTCGAGGAAATGTTGCAACAAATTAGGCAACAACAAAGGGTGGAGGAGATTTATCAACAAGTTGTACAATATCATCAAAGGCAAGCCCAAAAATCAGAACAATCCCTCGGAGTTGATTTTATATCAGTTCAAGGTGACCCTAGTGCATGGCCAAGTCCTTCTTCAAGTAATCTTGCACATTTGATAGAAGAAGAAGAAGATGACGTACTCATCAAAGTCTGGGCACCTACAGCATGCATTCCTCCGGAGATTCCTACTCAAAATCCAATTCCAAATTTTTCAGCTCCAGAAGAAGAAATTGAAGCTCCACAGGACCATTCTAGACTTTTGTTTTCTGATGATAGTGTTATTAGTGGTCCTAATTTTTCTGATACTGTTGTTGCAGATATTACAGGAGAAGCATGCAGAGGAGATGATTCCATAGGTGTAGGGGATTGCACTAAGCCCCAGGGACCACCACAATATTTAGAGAATGAACCAGAAAGTGTAGGGACTTGCATGGTGGAAGCAAGCACCCAAGGATCACCAGTTGATTGTCCACCAGAGCCTGAGGCTGATGAGGAGCATGAACTTGACCAGGAGGAGACCACAGATACATCTACTATTATAGAACCTCCAGGTATTATCCAGCACACTCAGGTAAGTATTTCTCCTCTTTCTTCAGAAAAATGCAGTGAGGTACCTAGGGATGACTTTATTGATTCTGATGAATTTATTGATATACCTTGTGTAGAGAGTGTTTGTGAAAATCCAATAGAGGTACTAAACATTGATTTTATTGATCATCATGCATTACTTGACACATCCATTGTAAATATGAATAGTGAAATAATTTTAGAGACACCCATAATTGATTTAGTTTGTTATGATGAATCTTTAGATACATCTTTTGTGGATATGACTAGTGAAAATTTTTTAGAAGTGCCTGAATTTGATGTTATTTATTTTGATGAATCGCTTGCTATGTCATATGCTGAGGTTGAATGTGAAAAACTCATGGAGATATCTGATATTGATTTGATTGGCTGTGACACATTACTTGATATACCCTTGATTGAAAATAATTGTGAAATTTCTATTGATGAGCCAGAAATTGATTTCTTTATTTGTGATGAGTATATGGATGCAAATTTGGTAGGAAATAATTTTGAAAATTTCATTGAGACACCCAGCCTTGATTTAATTAGACAGGATGCAGTTTTGGATTCATTTGATGCAGAGACTGAACTTATATCATTTCTTTCTGACCCTGAACGCTTGAGAGAGGTATTACAATGTTTTGCAGGGTCCAGAAGACTTCAGGAGTGGGTGCTCCAACTCAACAGACTCCAACCTCCTAGAAGGACTTCTGAAGGGCATCAAGAAGGAGGAGATGATCTGACTTTAATTAAAAGCACTCCATCCCTTGAATGGCTCTTGAACCTGAATCACCTGAGGCCACCAGAGCAGATTTTTGTGAAGTTTAAGTGTGGGGGAGTTCCAAATCTCCCAGCGACCCAGACACCTCCAATACCACGATAGAGGCTACTTTTGGATCGACTCCGTCCACCAGAATAAAAGGGAGTTTGATTTTTCCTGTATTTTCTTTTATTTCATTTTCATTTTCATGCTTCCTAGAATTAGAATTTTCCTTTGAACTGAGTCCTTGTAAATAAATACATGTTATTTCTTTTGTCACTTTCTCTTGCATGAATAGAAATAAAAGTATCCCTCTAGGTTATTCCATAGCATTTTAGAGTCTTTTGGAAAATAAATTAAATTTGGTTGTTAAGACTTAAGGTTTGAGCTAATGGATGAAATCTTGGATGCTTGAGTACTCCTTTGCTTTAGATTCTTAATTGAGGACTTGGGATGAATTATTTTGACCTAGTGAGACTTAGCCTTATTTTTGTGACACACCTATGTTATTGTACTCTAGAACTTGCTTAGGTTCTTTCAAAACCATATTTCAATGATTGGATCACATCTATAGAGGCTAATCCATTTGTTTTCCTTTCCACATCAATTTTTAGCAATAATCATGTTTATCCTATTTGTCCTTACTTATTTCCTTCTCTTACCTTCACTTTTCTTTGGACTTGTGTTTGATATGTTTCTAATACTATTTTGCCCGAGACGGACAAAGATTTAAGTGTGGGGGAGTGATTGGTGATTTGGAATCAATTTTTATTAAGGATGCAATTCATGTCGAAATTTTTTTTTTTTGCCAAGTTAAAGCCAAAAGGTGCCAAGTGAGTGAATTTGGTGCCAAGAATGAGCAGAGAGGTGGAAGCAATTGGAGATTTAGATTCTTTACTACACTTTGAAGATCAAGTGGTAATCAATGGAAAAATTTGAAAATCTATGCCATGTCAAAAGAGAGAAAAGTATGTTTTCTTGATGCTATGAAGCTATTCGGCCACTTCCTACAAAAAATCTGTGAGCTTGAATGGAAAAGCAGTGAGGCAGAGCCGAAATCAAAGGGAGCACTTATGAAGAGAATTCTGATATGAAGAAAGGAAATGGCACAAAATCTGAACCAAAATGAAAAAAAAAAAGCAGTTTGTGCCAAAAAGGAAACTGAAAATCTGCTACTTTGGATCGGAATTGGCTTGGATGAAGAATAGAGAAGTTGGAATTATGGAAGTCCCGATCAGCAACACCTTGTTAGGATTTGAATTGAAGCTGAACCAAGCTGGAAAAATCTGAAATAAAGTGCAGAAAAGTTGAAGCAAATGCAGAAATCTGTAAAAATCAGAGGAAGGCTGATAAGAAGTTAATTGAGGCTGATTTGAAGCTTTTTGAAGCAAGGAAATGCAGGAAAATCTACAGCCGAAAATCTGAGCTTGCAATGCTGAATCTGAGCTTGCCAAGTGCTGAATTTTAGGGCTGATGAATGAAGAAAACAAGCTGAAAAATCTGTGCAATAACAAAGAGAACAAAATCTGTGACAAGTGAAGAGAATTTGAAAAAAATCTGTGCCATGGCCGAAATCCAAATTTCTGGAATTTAAATTGCTGCTAAATGCTGAATTAAAGCTGAATTTCAGAGCTGATGAATGAAGAACTGCAGCTGGAAAAATCTGAATCAATGGCAGCAAATCTGTACTAAAAACAGAGGGAAAATTCAGCTATGAACTCAAGAAAAAGAGCTGGAATTTGGAGGCTAATCAGAAGCTGATCAGAGGCTGAACAAAGCTGCACAAAAATGGAATTTGGAGGCTAATGAAGTTAGAATTGAAGCTGAGATGTTTCCATTTTGAGTTGCTGAATGATACAAACTGCTGTGCCAAGTTTAAATACACTCATTGAAAATTCAGCACTACTTCACAATGGACAGAACTGAAAATTTCAGTGCTGGAATTTCACTTTCCATTTAAAATCTGAATTGTAACCTGCCGAGGTGATTTGAGCTTCTGAAATGATGTAAACTGGAAAGGGAGTAAGCTGCAAGGTTCTAATCATGAAGGACATTAGCTGGAAGACTGAACCGAAGAAGGAATGCTGAATTGAATTCTGGATGGGTGCAGGAAGTGCAGGGGAATCTGAAAACAGCTGGAAAAACCTGATCCAATGCAGAAAAATTCAGAACACAATCTGAAATGAAGCCGAACTGATTTGAATCAAAACTGAGTTGAAATGCAAAGGCTGTTTACAAAGGTTAAGCTGGACAGATTAGAGTCTAAGTGTAGAAAATTGTTTAGGCAGTTTGGTATTAGCAATGTGTAGCTGAGTTTGAACAGAATTTATAAAGCAGTTATTTAAAAGTTTGAAGCCAAGTTGCAAAGGAAAAGTGAACAAGTTGAAGAGAACTTGAGTAGAGACTTAGCTGCAATTTAAATCTGCAGCTGATTTAAAAAAAAAAGAAGAGAAGAAATCTGCATTGCATTGAGAGCAAGCAATCTGTCGAGTGCTGACTTGGAGTTGCTGAAGTAACAAAAGTTGAACTCGGAGTAAGCTTTAAGATGCTGAATTCTGTTGAAAGAATGTTATTGAACATGTATTGGAAAATTCAGAATTGAATTACAAGGACTTAAATGATGATATCCCAAAAACAGTTTGTATCAAGAGGAGCTGAAATTTGGGTTTACAAGGTTGTGCATTATAGAATGAAGAACTTGCTGAAGCCAAATCTGAATTGGCTGCGTGGATGTTCTCTTCAGAACAGAGAAAGGAAAAAATGCAAGGAAGCTGGGCAGATTTGAAACTTAAGCAGTCTAGCACAGTTTTGTATCAATACAAAACTGAACTTGGTTTTCTAATTCAGCAAGGCATAGCTGAAGTTAAATAGAATTGGCCAAATGTTTCTAGCTGAATTCAACTTCTTGGGGAGCAAATTAGTGCAGAAAAGAAAGAAAAAAAAACAGTTGAGAAAAGAAAAGAAAAAGAGAGAAACAAAGTGACACAAGGAACTTTGGCACCATGAATTAAGTGAAGTTCTCCCATCCGAATCAAAAGCTTTATTCCATTTCGTTCTAACCTTGTTAGAAGATAAAAAAGAAAAAAATCAAAAGAGAAGAAAAAACAAAAATGGCACACAAAAGGAAATTGGCACATTGAAAAAAAAGGGTTTTTCATCCAAATCAAAGGAATTTATTCAAGTTTCACTCCACCATACTTTTGATATCATTAGAGGACTGTTAAGATGGGGCAAAGCACATTGGAAACATTTTTGAGCAACCAAGTCTCCCACTCCATCCATTTTCCATTTCCTTGATTTTTTTTTTACTCCAATTCTTACCATTTTCCATGTTTTCATTTGTTTTTATAGATGTTGATCCTATTCATGATTAATGGTGGAGAGTAGATAATAAGCAAGCCTATGGTAGTGCAAGAATCATATGTGTTTGAGTGAGCTCCACTTCCATCATCAACTTAGAACTTAAGGAGAGAGCCACCAAAATTTTTCCTTGAAAGGCTAGTGATTTAAATTCATCTCAATGACTCATGATTGATGAAAAGGTTAAGTTGTTGATTTAAGGACAAGATACTAATCCATAGAGCTTAGATTTATGAGAATTGACAACCCTAGGTAATTTCTTTTCAATTGTTTCTAATTATGCTTAAGAAAATCTAGGGGATACATATTTAGTAGTTTCGCGAGACGCTCAAGGTTAAGTGTGGGGGAGTTGATAAGCACCATTTTATTGATTATTTTAATTGCTAAAATCCATGTTTGACCCATGTTTTTATTGCTTAATTATGATTTTACCCTAGGTTTTGGAACTTTATCTTATTTTGGACTTAATTGCAAATTTATACATTTTTTGGATTAATTGACCACTAATTTTCTGATATATTTTTGTAGGCATGAAAAGGTCCTAGACCTAGGGCATACTGGGTCAAACCTGAGTCGGATGTGAACCGGATAGAATTATCAAGCCTACGATTAATCCGGGCCGTCCGATTCAAGAGTGGCTAGATCTGAGCCATCCGGGACGATCTGAAGTAATCCGAGCTAGGGTTAGGGTTGATCAAGCTCTATGATCAAGATCTGAAAGTTTCATCCCAATCAGAGCTAAATCAATCGTTGGATCAAGCAAGGAGGGCTCTAGAGTGTCCATTCACAGATAGAGTTGATCTGGACCATCCGTTGCACATCTGGAGGATCCGAGCTACCACAAGGCAGATCCTGACCCCAGATCATCATCATAAAAGTTTGGCTTCAATCAGAGCAAGATTAGTCATTGGATCTCCTCCGATCGATCTGAGGTGTCCATTGATTCCTATTTAATCAAAAACGCAGCTGCCTTTCTCCTCATCACGTCTCCGCCGCTACAGTAGGATCTTCTTCAGTTTCACCGTGTTCTTAGCTAGTTCTTCATCCAAGAGGCGCGATCCCTCAACCCCATCATCAAAGCAAGGGCTAGGTCAGTATGGAGAGTCTCAGTGAGGTTTCCGATTGAAGTTTTGCTCAATAGAGAAGCTGCGCGAGGTCTCGGCAGTTCTCTATCCGATTTCAGCGAACTCAGCTGTGCTGCACTTCCATTGCATCCGAGTTGACCAGAGGGGTTCCCTGGAAGGTCTCGGTCACTCCCCAATCCAAATCGCAAGCCACCACAGCAAGTTTGATGAATTCGGAAGCTAAATGCAGTTTGGGCAGTGATTTGATCAGATTCAGTAGCTGAGACATTTCCCACTGATTTGTTGAGCTTGCGGGTCCGAAGCTCACTCTTGATTGACGACCAAGGATCTTTTGAGTTGAAGAAGGGTTGAGGAGTAGTTTAAATCTTTAATTTCAATGTTTCATAGTTGTAATTTGATTTCTGTCCTGTTTTCTGTTTTTGCAGTTCGTATCAGCTGCTTAGATTTAGTTTTCTTAAGTGTTTAGCTGTAATTTAGCTTCAATCTTCAAGTTGATTAGTTAAGGAACTTGTGTAGTGATAGATTGCATTTAATTTCAGTTAATTTTAGTTTTAAATCCTTGCGTGCCATTTAATTACCTTGCGTATCAGTCCAATTCTGAAACTGAATCTCAGTTTCAGAATTTTTCAATTTGTTTCACTTTCGGTGAGTTAATTCAGTTAGTTTAAGTTTGTTTAGATCTTAGTTTCATTTCTGAATCTTGTTTAGCTTGGTGCATCCAAATTTCCGATTGTTCTTCATTTTTAAATCCTTGCATATCAGATTTCTGCACACCATTTGTGCTGAATTTAGTTCTATCCTGCTTATCAGATTCAGATTTCTGAAAATTGCATTAATGAATTGTGGAGCTTGAATCTAGTTTAATTTGCAGTGAGTTTGTTTCTGAACCGTAGCTCCATATCAGCTTCATAATTCAAATTTATTTTACATGTGAATCATGCAAGTTTCAGTCCCTGCATATCAAATTTCTGCACATGTATCAATTCTGAATTTCTGAGTTCTTGCATATCCTGCGTATCAGTTTGTATGGAGTTGGTTCAAGTTTTACACTCTGAAATTACTTTGCAGCTTATCTCCTTTACAAAGCATGTGGATTCAATTCTGAGTTGGTTACAAACTGCATATCTGTCTTCATGTTTCAGCAAATCCAGCCATTTCATTTCTGCACACCCATTTGTGTTTTCAGTTTGTGTTTGAATTGAGCAGTTTGAATCTGAGTTTCTTCACTCGATCCTGCTAATTCCTTTTCTGCTAACCTTGTTATCAAAGCTGAGTTTTCCAATGCCATTCTTAATTAGCAGCTACACCAACATTTCTGAGATTGTGCTAATTTCAGATTTCACTTATGCATCAAACATTTCTGCAATAGCTGGAATTTGAGTTTGATTCTGCAGAAATTGCTGTTGAAGTTTGTATCCAATCTGTTTGCTCATATTCAAGTGCTTTACATCAGTAGTTTGTTTGATTTACATCTAAATTGCAGCAAATTTTCCTCCCTGCATTTCTGAAATGCTGCAGTGTTGTGTGTGTCAAGTTTGTGCAACGTCTTTGCTCAGATCAGCCCACTTTCTAAATGTCAGTTAGGGTTATTAGGATTTCTTTTCAAGCCTGAGTTTATGTATTTGATTTCAACTGATCTTGTGAGTTTCTAATTCAACCTGCACCTTCTTTGATCAGTCTTCAAGTTCGGAATCTCTTCATAAATTCTGCAACTGTTTTCCTTAATAGCCTAACCATCCAAACTGAGTTGATCGGCTGTAGTTCCTGCACTTAACATAAACTTGGCACATCAGTTCTCCCATTTCGGTATCAAAACTGCCAAATTGATTGCACTTTGTATCACTTGGCAGTTTGAATGATTTCAGTTTCGATATTGGTTTGGCATGGGACTGTTTTGGATTGTTTGCATTTGGTTTGTCTCGAGTTTGGTTTAGAAATCAAGTTGTTGTATTGGTTGTAAGTGAAAGTCAACTGCTGTGGTTTTATTGCTTAGGATTCGTGTGGCATTTAAAAATCAGATTCACTTTCTAAAAATTAGTTAAGTACCTTAGTTGAATAAGGGGTCTTTTGAGTTGAGTTCTCTCCTTTTCATTGCGGTTTCGTTTCCGATTGTAACCCATAACCCAGATTTTAATTGAAACCCGAAATTCACAAACGACACCTAAACACAAGCGCGAATCAAACAAACCTTCAACTAGCCCCGAGAAAAATACGACCTGTGGCCCCTATATTACATTTTCATATTTTTGATTGTAAAAGGGTTTCCAGCATTTCCTTCATTAATATTTAAATTTGATGAGCCCATACATTTCGTGACAATTTAACTAGCTAATTTGGGCTCGTCAGTTGCCTGCTTTAATACCTCACTGTGTACCTCAAGTGCTTCAGTTGGTAGAGAGTAGTGAGGTACTAAATCCAGTTCTATATCAAATGAGATTAAATCAACCAGAATTAAATTTGTTGGCACACAGTCGATCATCCTTTTGATACTCTCTACATGAGCCTTAGGCCAATTCCACCGAAGAATTCTTGGCAATCTATGAGGATGATGAGGAGCAGCAATACTAATATGTTCAGTAATCCAAACCTGCAACATGATTATATTCAGTAATTAGTATCCATCATATCATATATTAGCAGGCAGATGCACTCTAACTTACAGCCAAAATATTTGGAAATCCCTTGAGCAAGGGAGCCTTGGCTGGTTGGCTTGTATCACCTACATGTGTTGTACGCCTCAATGTGACCTCCTTTCCAATGGCTTCCAACTGAGGAGCCATGAAATTGTACAGAGCATTGCACCAATTATAGTTTGGTAGATTGTCAAAATCATCAACGCAATCAATGAGTGACATTGCTGGAATGGGAAGTGTGCTGCTTGTACCACAAAAAAGAACTGTGGAAAAAAATACAGTATATACATCTGACAGTACAGCTTGTCATTGGATGTAGACTTCGTTATCAGTTTCTCCAAATGCTTTGCAGAACAACTGGAATCTTCAAAATATTCCTTGTACAGTGGGCTAGAGGCCTCATTGAAATCAAGTTGGATTACCTCTCCATTGTCAGGTAGCCCTAGAATAAGTGATAGATCAACCTTTGTGAAATTGAGTTTTTTCCCATGGAACACAAAGCACTTTTCTCCTTCATCCCAATTATCAAACATATTTTGAACCTGAGGTCTTACACAAGAACTAGTGGGGAGGTCGAGGACCCATGAAAAGGGTGTTTGTCGAAGCAATTGTTCTTGTGCTGGTGTGGGTGGAACAGAATCTATAAAATTTTTGAAATGGCAAAGGCTACTTTTCCAGTTCATTCGTTTAGTTCGACCTCTGTTGGCAAAACTCATATACTGGTTTGGCAATTTGATTTTTCATTGTGGTTGTTGTTTTTTCCCATGACTTCTCCCAGGACCTTGATGTTTCTTTGAATTTTTAGCAGCATCTTCCTTTGAAGATGATCTTTTCGGAGCCATCCCGAACTTAGGAACCATCAAACAAAAATTAAGCGAAACTGATGCAAAAATGACACTTAGATTTCATTCGTCAAGGGTATCCTCACATTCGGTCATTGAGTGGCAACAATCGGTAACCCTAGGTCAGAAGCAAAAACTACACTGAAATGAAAAAAACAAAAAATTTTGTTACGTACCTTTCGACTAGTCCGATGAAGAGGATGTCGGCCACCACAACTCCAATGGAGGTAAGCACGCTAACTTCAAAGCTATAGGCAACAAATCACGATCTACGAGACGATTGCTTACCACTAGGGACCCAAGGACCCTATATAGCTCACTAACTGCTGGGCCTGATAATAGAGGATTTCAGGCCCTAAACGGTAACTTTTTTTTTACAGTTATTTTACAAATAACTTAGGTATATTTTTTGTATTTCAAATATATAACACATATCAAAATTAAAAGGAAATTTTTAATTCTCAAATATTTATCTGATTTTCCACAAATCAACCTGAAAATTAGAGGGATTAGAGGAATTTGTTTTTTATCAAATATTTCAGACCCTCAGATGATTTTCACAAATTTACCGAGGACCTGAAATATCTTTATTTCAGGCCCACGTCGGGCCTGAAATAACTTTATTTCAGGCCCGAGGTGGGTCTGAAATAAAGATATTTCAGGCCCACGTCGGGCCTGAAATAACTTTATTTCAGGCCCAAGGTGGGCCTGAATAAAGTTATTTCAGGCCCAACGTGGGCCTGAAATACATTTATTTCAGGCCCATGGTGGGCCTGAAAGAAGACAATTCAGGCCCAGCGTGGGCCTGAAATAAAAATATTATTTGAGGACCACCCTTAACCATATAATATTTTGACTTTATCCCCCAAGTTGGATTACATATTTTATCCCTAAACCCTAAAATACTCTCTCCAAATCTCACCCCTAACTACTGATAATGGTTTTGTAGAAATCCAGATATGGGAGGTCAGCAAAACACACTGATGGAACTAAACTACACCTATAGCTTTGGACAAAATTATAATTTGAGGTTTAGGACACCTAAAATACTTTCTCCAACCTCAACCCTAACTACTGATAATGGTTTTTCAGAAATCCAGATATGGGAGGTCCATCAGTGGGTTTTGAGCAAAACCCACTGATGGAACTAAACTACACCTATAGCTTTGGACAAAATTATAATTTGAGGTTTAGGACACCTAAAATACTTTCTCCAACCTCAACCCTAACTACCGATAATGGTTTTTCAGAAATCCAGATATGGGAGGTCCATCAGTGGGTTTTGAGCAAAACCCACTGATGGAACTAAACTACACCTATAGCTTTGGACAAAATTATAATTTGAGGTTTAGGACACCTAAAATAATTTCTCCAACCTCAACCCTAACTACTGATAATGGTTTTTCAGAAATCCAGATATGGGAGGTCCATCAGTGGGTTTTGAGCAAAACCCACTGATGGAACTAAACTACACCTATAGCTTTGGAAAAAATATAAATTTTAGGTTATGGACACCTAAAATACTTTCTCCAACCTCATCCCTAACTGTTGATAATGGTTTTTCAGAAATCCAGATATGGGAGGTCCATCAGTGGGTTTTGAGCAAAACCCACTGATGGAACTAAACTACACCTATAGCTTTGGAAAAAATATAAATTTTAGGTTATGGACACCTAAAATACTTTCTCCAACCTCATCCCTAACTGTTGATAATGGTTTTTCAGAAATCCAGATATGGGAGGTCCATCAGTGGGTTTTGAGCAAAACCCACTGATGGAACTAAACTACACCTATAGCTTTGGAAAAATTATATATTTTAGGTTATGGACACCTAAAATACTTTCTCCAACCTCATCCCTAACTGTTGATAATGGTTTTTCAGAAATCCAGATATGGGAGGTCCATCAGTGGGTTTTGAGCAAAACCCACTGATGGAACTAAACTACACCTATAGCTTTGGAAAAATTATATATTTTAGGTTATGGACACCTAAAATACTTTCTCCAACCTCATCCCTAACTTCAAAACCCACTGATGGACCTCCCATATCTGGATTTCTGAAAAACCATTATCAGTAGTTAGGGTTCAGGTTGGAGAATGTAGATTAGGTGTCCGAAACCTCAAATTATAATTTTGTTCAAAGTTATAGGTCTAGTTTAGTTCCATCAGTGGGTTTTGCTGACCTCCCATATTTGGATTTCTACAAAACCATTATCAGTATTTTAGGCTTTAGGGATAAAATATGTAATCCAACTTGGGGGAAGAGGTCAAAATATTATATGGTTAAGGGTGGTCCTCAAATAATATTTAATTCAGGCCCACTGTGGGCCTGAAATAAATGAATTTCAGGCCCACTATGGGCCTGAAATATCTTTATTTCAGGCCCACCTTGGGCCTGAAATAAAGTTATTTCAGGCCCAACGTGGGCCTGAAATAAAACCCACTGATGGACCTCCCATATCTGGATTTCTGAAAATCCATTATCAGTAGTTAGGGTTTAGGTTCTAGAAAGTATTTTAGGTGTCGGAAACCTCAAATTATAAATTTTTCCAAAGCTATAGGGCTAGTTTAGTTCCATCAGTGGGTTTTGAGCAAAACCCACTGATGGACCTCCCATATCTGGATTTCTGAAAATCCATTATCAGTAGTTAGGGTTTAGGTTCTAGAAAGTATTTTAGGTGTCAGAAACATCAAATTATAATTTTTTCCAAACCTATAGGTGTAGTTTAGTTCCATCAGTGGGTTTTGAGCAAAACCCACTGATGGACCTCCCATATCTGGATTTCTGAAAATCCATTATCAGTAGTTAGGGATTAGGTTCTAGAAAGTATTTTAGGTGTCAGAAACATCAAATTATAATTTTTTCCAAACCTATAGGTGTAGCTTAGTTCCATCAGTGGGTTTTGAGCAAAACCCACTGATGGACCTCCCATATTTGGATTTCTGAAAATCCATTATCAGTAGTTAGGGATTAGGTTCTAGAAAGTATTTTAGGTGTCAGAAACATCAAATTATAATTTTTTTCAAACCTATAGGTGTAGCTTAGTTCCATCAGTGGGTTTTGAGCAAAACCCACTGATGGACCTCCCATATCTGGATTTCTGAAAACCCACAAATGGACCTCCCATATCTGGATTTCTACAAAACCATTATCAGTATTTAGGGGTGAGGTTGGAGAGAGTATTTTAGGGTTTAGGGATAAAATATGTAATCCAACTTGGGGGATGAAGTCAAAATATTATATGGTTAAGGGTGATCCTCAAATAATATTTATTTCAGGCCCACGGTGGGCCTGAAATGTTTTTATTTCAAGTCCACGGTGGGCCTGAAACAAATGTATTTCAGGCCCACTATGGGCCTGAAATATCTTTATTTCAGGCCCACCTTGGGCCTGAAATAAAGTAATTTCAGGCCCGACGTGGGCCTGAAATTATAATTTGAGGTTTGTAACACCTCAACTCCACTGAAGGACCCATTGATGAGGTTGGAGAAAGTATTTTAGGTGTCGACAACATCAAATTATAATTTTTTCCAAACCTATAGGTGTAATTTAGTTTCATCAGTGGGTTTTGAGCAAAACCCACTGATGGACATCCCATATCTGGATTAATGAAAAAAAATTATCAATAGTTAGGGATCAGGTTGGAGAAAGTATTTTAGGTGTCGGAAACTTCAAATTATAATTTTCTCCAAAGTATAGGTGTAGTTTAGTTCCATCAGTGGGTTTTGAGCAAAACCCACTGATGGACCTCCCATATCTGGATTTCTGAAAATCCATTATCAGTATTTAGGGTTGAGGTTCTAGAAAGTATTTTAGGTGTCAGAAACCTCAAATTATAAATTTTTCCAAAGCTATAGGGCTAGTTTAGTTCCATCAGTGGGTTTTGAGCAAAACCCACTGATGGACCTCCCATATCTGGATTTCTGAAAATCCATTATCAGTAGTTTGGGTTGAGGTTGGAGAATGTAGATTAGGTGTCCGAAACATCAAATTATAATTTTTTCCAAACCTATAGGTTTAGTTTAGTTCCATCAGTGGGTTTTGCTCAAAACCCACCGGTTGAACCTCCTATATCTGATTTATATAATATATATTGTTGATTAGATTATATAATGATTTTTAGAATAATAATCTATATTTACCTACAAGATGTAACAGAATAGATCATTTGGCACACAATAGTGCAGCAACTGGCACACAACAGTGCATTATCAGTTATTATATCTGACCGTATCACTTGGCACACAACAGTGCAACAACTAGATTTGAATAAACATCACCCAATTGTTTTCTTTTTGTTGACAATATATTATATAGAATAACAACATCTACATAATCATAACAACATCCACATAAGGAGATTTTTCCATACAAATGGATGTCAATCAACAGCAATGGATTTTTACATCACCAATACAGTTTTCAGATTATCTCAAGTTTTACAAAACATGTCTCTCAGAATATTAACTGTCAGCTCAAATCTGATTCTACTCATGTCTCCTTGTTTGAAATCCATCTTCTCATCATATAGGAGACATTGAACATATTGCATGACAAAGAAGGCACAGTCCACGCTGAAATTAACAAACACTTTTTTAGATTTCAATAAGTGGGTTTATAAAATACTTTCTTATTTTAAAAAATAAGAAAGTTCTTCCTCATTTAGTTACCTATGTTGTTGTTGGGGACATTTTTGTCTGACGGAGGGCCATTTGTCCAAGGGATGATGACTTTGTAGATACGGATGAATAGCCGTAAGTTCCTCGCGAGTATATTGTTTAAGTTCTTTTACCTGTCAAACATATCATGAATTTATTAATCACCATCAATGACATTTTAGAGAAAATGATGACCATATATAAGAATAAAGGAAGGTAGCTCACCGCTGTGTCAAATTCATGCTTATATTTACGACCACTAGCAAGAGAATTAAAATGATTAAAAGTCATGGATTCTGTATCCACCGCTAACAAGTGAAAGTGTGTATTATCACTGCACAAAGGGATTAAAATAAATCTAAACCCTTGTTCAAGCATATCAGTCTTCATCACTTGTTGCAGGGAAATCTTTCTTGACGATCTGATTGATGCTTACAAATATGCATTCACAAAATTAAAATACCCATATCATAATATTAGGTCTTGTACAATATATCTGTTTAATTAATATACATCACTTACTGTGAAGAAGGTTGAACAATATATTGACTTGTTGTATGGCCTACCACATGCGGATGCTCCCCTAAATAAAATTTTACAAAAGGCATCAATGACCTCGCCTTTTGTAAAAACCTCTCCATTGAGGATTTGTAAGAATGAATGCAAATTCAAAGCAAAGGGTGCATCCTCCCAGATAAATTCATTTGCCAACCTGCCATGTAAATTGATATGATTATATATTACATAAGAGAATATATAAAAACTAACCTAAACTATAATATTTTGTAACTTACTTTAGATTCTCCAATCTATTTATCAGGTAGACCACTTATTTATCTTTATTTTTCTTCTTTGTATTCATAAAATGTTTCTTCACAAACTACATCAATAAAATTTATTTAGCCCAAACTAATTATTGACCAAATTCAATACAATTGATGTATTTTAAATGAAATTAACACACTTACATCAATGCCTTGTTGCCTCGTTTTGTATAGTTCGGAGGTTCTTCTTGTTTCCTCCTCTACGTCTTCTTCAGACATGACTTCCATTACATCGTAAATGTTTCCTCTTGCTTCATCCATATCCTCCTCACTAAGTTTCCTTTTTCCCTTGTCCATAACAATTGATATTTGTTTCCTGTCCCGCTTCCCCTTAGGTAAAAGCTGGTGCCATACTGGACTGTCAATTGGAGTATCCCTGTAATCATACCGAGTTCGGTCACGTCCTCTCCTAGGTGTACAAGATACTGGATCAGAAAGAGGATCGACTACAGGATAGCTTTCTTGACCCTCCATGCCTTTTTTTCAATAATTGAAAGTAATTTCTTAACCCTTTCATTCAAACATATATTCTCCTCTGTTAGCTCCTTGATTCGGTTGTCCTTAAGAATGCATTCACCACATAGCCTAACATCTCCTTCTGATGTCTCCATTGGCCGTGGTATGTCATCACCGATATCAAGGTTCTCAAACAATGTGTTCTCATGTAGGATAGAAATTAATTCAACAATAACCTGTCAATTACGAAGTACACAAATGTTACTACCTCTCTATCTAACTCAGATAGATCACATTTAAGAATAATTATCTCTTCGGACGAGAGTCGGTCGACAAGGCCCCTCACCCTACTAATATGCGAAGGAATATTCCTCCACTTATTTATTCGGGGCCCTTCAACATTGAATGGTTTTTGAATTGATACATGCTCCAAAAACCATGCCTACACAAATTTTTGCAGTCAAATACATTAATGACATCAAAATATTATAAAATTTAACAAGATAATTCTACTCACTGCCAAAAGCCCTGCAAATCCCTTTAGGTAAGGGAGGTTGGTGGTGCTCTGGTTTCCCTGAGTTGATGAAAATAAGTCCCCAATCTTAGGTAATTGTGGAGACAAAAATTGATGGATAGCTTCTACCCAATTGAATCTACCTATATTGTCATAATCATCTACTATATCTACAAGACCTAGAGGAACCTTATATGTACTAAACGAAAATAAAACACAAACAAATATATACAAAATATAAAATTTACACACTAATAACACATCATCCTCTGATTCAACACTTTTAGAAAAATGTTTAAGTAACTCCTCAAGTCTTGTTCTTGTAGGTTGTTTTTCTTTTGAGAAGTAAGTACGATAGAGGTCACTCGATGCTTTAGTTGAATTAATAGGGACTGAAACACCACGGTCCACTATACCCAGTATCAATGCAACATCTCGTCTGGAGAACGCAACCGGTACACCTGAAACAATTACAATATTTAGTTATCATCAAGAATATAGGCTTGAAATTATTCCACGTTGGGCCTGAAATGATTTCAATTCAGGCCCGACGTGGGCCTGAACTAAATTAACTTCAGGCCCTCGGTAGGCCTGAAATGATTTTATTTCAGGCCTACCGAGGGCCTGAAGTCATTTTCACTTCAGTCCCTCAGTAGCCCTAAAATGAAATGATTAAACTTTATCAAAAACTAATCATTTGAGGTCATCTATATTACTGTCTTATCTTACTATAGATACTATAGATATTGTCTACAATTCATAACTAAAACTATTACTTGAGAATTTAAAACCTTGCGAGGTTGAATCCCAACTTTCAAATATATTAACCAAAATTCCACGGATATGCTGCAATTCTTGTATGTCCAGGAAAAAACTGAAAGGCGACTCTTTGATCTTCGCAATGTGTCGATCATTTAAAATGTCAAATTCTTCAAAAAATTGTTTAAAGTGGCCTAAAATACTGCACCAACGTAATTTTTGTCCAATGTCATCTGAATCCTACAGTTTATATACAGTACAAATTTATTCAGCAAAATAATTTTAAACATGTTGACAAACAATGCTGGTTTGACCTAAGCATATCGCTAACATACCTTGGTGGATAATGCCAAGGAAGAAGACGCTGAACCACGTACAGACCTTTTGCCTGACATTATCAAATAAATCCAACGTGCAGAAACCCTAACCCCTTGGTGTATTATGCCGATCAGTCTCCACTTCAACGTTAACACTAAAACCCACCTCAGGATCACACAGAAACGCTTTCGAGCAATGCCTAGGTTTTGGTTGTCCGCAGGGATTCGGGGGATGAGCTCGCGACTATATCACAGCTAGGGCACGTAGGACTGCAAGAAGGCGAGTTCTTGCGCTGAGAGAGGTTGAGAGTGAGCTTTTATCCGAAATGAAGGACTTCCATTTACGTTGTTGCGCTGAGAGAGAACGGAGAAAATTTCGACTGCTTCCCATCCGAACCACAAATTAATATTTTATTGATAAAGTGGTTCGGTTGTCTCGAAACTGTGTTTGATAAAGTCATTCTTTGGCGGGAGCGGTATAAAAGTAACTTCACTATATGGGATGCGCCCTTTGGTATAATAGAAACCATGGTACTCCTTTCGGTAATTACGAATAGTTGGACACGCTATTTGGTAAATTACCGTTGTTATAATCATATCACAACAATAGCAAACAAAAAAAAGACTACAGAGAAAAAATCAAAAAGAAAAATGACCACACGAGAGGAGAAGGACAACAAAATTCCTGCACACGGTGTGCCTGCTCCACAAAACTCCTACATGATATAGCATGGCTTGCAGCGGATCCCGTGAGAAAAATTTCGCCGCTGACGACTTATGAATTCAACATTAAAAATAATTCATCCTTTACGTCCCTTAAATTATGTACGGATTTATAAATGGATTAATAGAATATTTAATATGTTATTTGAGATAAATTAAAGATGAATTTAAAATAAAAATTTGAAATAGAATTTATGTATAAATTTATAAATAGAATTATAAATGGACTTATAAATTGATTAAAATTATATTTGTTATGTAATTCTAGACAGACTAATAACGAATTTAAAATAAAATTAGAAACGAAATTTATTTTTAAAATTAATTTTATTTGGTTAAATTATAAATAGATTTATAAACAATTATCCAACCCATTTTTAAAATTAGAGACGGAATATTTCCATCTCAAATTTAGCCATGGGACTTTCACTAATTGATTGTTGAGACAAAATATTCCGTCTCAAATATTCGTTAGAGACAGAATAATGACTTTTGGAGATAGATTTTTTTCGTCTCTGAAATCCTATTTTCTTGTAGTACGGTTTTTCGTCCGTCAGACATTACACATGTCCTTCTCATCTATCGGTATACTCTTTCACAGATTTTATGTCCCTTGGATGCACCGAGCCCATCTTTGGCTCGACTTTTTGTGCTCTTAAGCTTCTGCACACTTAGACACATATATCAAACTAACAGAATCTATCTTAACTCGATTGACCATATTAAAATTAAGAAATATTTGGGAGAGCTTTTGCTTATTGAAAAAGTGATTCTTATAGAGATTATCTCAAAGTCAATGAGAAGCTAAAGCTTGGAGTATTTGGAAATAGAAGTCAAAAGCTAATACAATGTAAATTTTGAGTGTTTGATGAATAATTACTTTTAAACTTAATTTTTAGTCAAATAACAATAATATCCTTAAACTATATAAATTAATTTTTTTAATATTTCCGTCTAAATATAATTTTGATATACCTCTTTATATATTTATTATTATATTTTGAATATTATATCAAAATTAATTTTTAAAAATAATATATATATGTTTTAAAAAATATAAAATTAATAAATATAAAAATTTAAAAAATGATAAAATTTATAAAAATATGTATTAAAAAATTATAAAAATATAAAATTTTATTTAAAAGTGTGATGACAATTATGTAAAATGATAAATTTATTAAGGATATAAAAATTAATTTTTAATTTTAGATCATAAAAAAATAAAAGTAAAAAAATATTAAATTATTATTTTCAATTTTTGAATAAAAATTATATTAGATAAAGTAAAATTTGATGTTCATAAATATTCAAAAATAGTTTTATATATTTAAAATTTAAAAAATAATTAGTAAAAGCTCTCAAACACCGTCTTATTCTGAGATATTTACAGTTGAAACGGAGCTGTCTTAATTCCTAAAAATTAATGATCTTTAAAGGGTTGACGTTGTCCACAAGTTTTTTTCCTTACATGACGCCCGTATGGAAAATGGGTCCACTCCACCATCTCATATTGTTCCGTTGCTTCGTTCAATGTGGTCTTAGTTTTTTTCTGATACAAATTAATTATTAGGGATTTTTTTATTAACATCGGGGTTAGAAATTTAAGGCTTTGCTTTGTGTGCCATTTTTTTTATATTATCTTATATTTTTTTCAAAAAAAAAAATAAAATTGAGTAGAAAAATAGATTTCTCCTTTTGAAATCACTAAAAAATAAAATAATTATATACTTATATGAATGCATGATCTTGATTATAATCAGTTTGGATATTTTTTTTAATGATAGGAAGAGTGAAAATGAGAGAATAAATGATAGAATGAATGATATAACACTTGAGTGAATGATGTGATATTTTACATGTACATGTCTGATTATCACTTGGACATCATCGACGGCCTCCGGTCGTTGTCCCGAATCAAACTATATCCCGAGGGATACGATGAATCCGTCGAAAATCGATACATGTAAAATACCATATCATTCACTCTACCATTCACTTTCTCATTTTTACTCTCTCTATCCTTTTTTATTTTTTTAATTGATATCAAATATTTACAAATTAAATTGGATGACTAAATTTATGATCCCATGAGAAATTTTTCATCCATCCACTAAAATAATTCGTCAGCGTTCGTAGCTGACTACGACTTATGAATTCAACATTAAAAATAATTGATCTTTTACCTCTCTTTTATTATTGAGCTCTCATTTAGTATTGAGGTAGGATAAGGAGAGTGGAAATAAGAGATTGAATGATAAGGTGAATGACGTGACACTTAAGTGATTGATATGATATTTTATATGTACATAATTGATTATTACTTGGACATTATCGGCGACCTTCGACCGTCGTCCCGAATCAAACTATATCCTAGGAGACACGATGAATCCGTCGAAGATCATTACATGTAAAATGACACGTCATTTACTTTACCCTTCATTCTTTTATTTTTACTTTCCGTATCATTTTATTTCTTTATTATTTCACGTCTCTAGTATTTCTAGATTTTACAGAATAAATTAATTATTAGTTTGGAGAACATCAAGTCGTGCTCTCCGTTCTTATCATCTTCTTCGTCTGAATCCTCATGTCGGAAGAGTTCGCGGGCACCGAAGTCGGCATGTCTCGGATCCCATCGCCGGAGCTCCGAGTTATCAGCAGTTACCAAGTCTCTCCGCCGCCAGGAACAGTAGGCGACTCCACCTTGTCCCTCACCTACCTCGACTTGCTTTGGCTGGGAGTCGGGTCGGTAGAACGCGTCTTCTTCTACCCCCTCGCGGTCTCCGCCTCCCACTTCGTCAACTCCGTAGTCCCTGCCCTCCAGTCCTCCCTCTCCGTCGCTCTCCGCAACTTCTACCCAATTTGATCCTGTCGCCGAGCGTAGTGGAGCCGCAACCAGAATGACGGTGTGGCGATGCGTGACGTGGATGCTGACGGGGCGTCCTCGCGCAGAATGGCAGCGTCGTGGGGGGTGTCCTCCGGCCGAATGGAAGTGGATGTCGCCTGGTGTAGGGCCAACCGACTGGAGGTGAACCTGCTGAGGAAGATGACCGTTAGAAACCCGCCGGGAAGAGTCCCGGCCAGGCACTCCGACGGTCAAGTCAGTACTCCGATGAACAAGAAAATAATGGAGCACTGGAAAGATGAGAGACTTCGCGCGCGTATGTATGCAAAATTATCAGAACCATACCATATCTTCTGAACCTGTCAGAAGATCCTGACACAGACCATACTCATACCGACAGCACCATACCATATCTTCTGACCCTGTCAGAAGATCCTGACGCAGGCCATGCCTGGTCCTTTTCCCCGGCTATATAAGCCACTCCACTCCTCATTATCAGGTACGCATACATACGCGCGCGAAGTCTCTCATCTTTCCAGTGCTCCATTATTTTCTTGTTCATCGGAGTACTGACTTGACCGTCGGAGTGCCTGGCCGGGACTCTTCCCGGCGGGTTTCTAACGGTCAGGCAGCAGCTACAACAGCAACTGGAAGAAACTACATCTTCTTCTCGAGAGCACTTGCCTCCAACTCTTCATAAAGATAACTCTGGTGTTTCCAGAACCAAGGAATATCATGACAAGCAAAAAGAAAAGCAACCTCTTGAAGAGTTCCTTGCAATGGCTTCGGAAGAATGGCTCACTGATTATCCACAATTAAGAGCATTGGGTGAGCAAGTCTATTCGCAAGAAGCAAATACCCAATACAGGCCACCTGTGGATGAAACAATGAATCCAGTGGGCTTTCCCCCAAAGCCACCAGGCCCAAAAATGGAGCCAGTAAGTTATGCACCAGAACCATCCACAAGACCCAGACGTTTTACTAGACAAGATACTTCTGAGTGATGGAATTTACCTAATGCTCATCAGCAAACTGGTGCAATTCTAACATTTCTAAGCTTCTTTGAGACATCCTTGTAAGATCTTCACTCTAAGTTTGCAATTTCTAAGCTTATAATTCAAGTTCTTGCATTTTCAAATTCTTTTTGCATTAATCTTGAGTTAATAGCTTAAAGGCTTCCGCTCACCTTTATGGTATCAGAGCTAGTTTACCTTAATGGCTGAGTAGAAAACTTATCAAGGTATTCTTTGGTAAGAGGTCACTGAGTAATTGTAATACCATCTCCTAAACCTATCTAAGCTATGTTTATACAAAAGCATTAAAGATCGTCTGTCTTTAAAATATGAGGCTAGCAAATTGCAACTGTTGATCAGTTATAGTGAACCCTTCTATTGATGCAGCTTTTGATTAACTAAATTCTTCTCTAATTTTATATCATAATCTTGTGTGATAAGTCGACCGGGGAACGACGGGTGGATTGCAAAAGAGTAGGTCCTAACTTGGCAGTAAAGGCAAAGATGCCGTAAGTAAGCCCAAGGGCACACCTGCGTGAGCAAGAAAGCCTCTAGAACCCTCTAAGACGTAAGCATAAGAGGAAAGGGAAAAATAGGAGGAGAATGAAGTTATAAATGCACCTATGTCTAAACACTGGGAGGAGAAAATACAGGAATGGTACACAAAATCTCATACCTCGAACCTAGAATATCTTGACCTTGCAGAATCTAAGCCAACCACAAAAGAACTAGCTCATAACCTAGCCGTAGTCTACGATAGAGTTTGTCTATCTTGTCGAGTTCATTTGAAAAATTTCAAAAAGATCCAGGAGGAAATTGAAGCTCTTAAAACCCAAAATAAGGAACTCAGAGACTCAATCATTTCTCTCACCGAGGTTATTATTGCACAAAAACCTTTATCTGTTAAGCAGGCAAAAGAGATTATTTCAAGTATCATTGATCTTAAATCTGGATTTCATACCCTTTTATTGTTTCCAATTCTGAATCTTTGAAATCCGCAATTTTGGATATAATATGAGTCTGGAGCTTTATTGTAGATGGTCCAATTGTTGCTCACAAGATCGGTGGGATACTTTGGGTGAACCAAGTGGCAAGTATGATTATTATGTCAATTATGCATTACCGCCAATCCAACCCTTTGTCCCAGCAATTAAGCCATCATGGGACGATGATGGTGACTGTGATGAAGAAGCAAAGGAGTATATTGCTCCCGCTCGAGAGCACTTGCCTCCAACTCTTCATAAAGATAACTCTGGTATTTCCAGAACCAAGGAATATCATGACAAGCAAAAAGAAAAGCAACCTCTTGAAGAGTTCCTTGCAATGGCTTCGGAAGAATGGCTCACTGATTATCCACAATTAAGAGCATTGGGTGAGCAAGTCTATTCGCAAGAAGCAAATACCCAATACAGGCCACCTGTGGATGAAACAATGAATCCAGTGGGCTTTCCCCCAAAGCCACCAGGCCCAAAAATGGAGCCAGTAAGTTATGCACCAGAACCATCCACAAGACCCAGACGTTTTACTAGACAAGATACTTCTGAGTGGTGGAATTTACCTAATGCTCATCAGCAAACTGGTGCAATTCTAACCTTACCCACCCAGTTGGGAAAAATTGATGATGTCCTTCTACGATGGGAAGGTATTACCAAAAATATTGTTGCTCTACAAAACTTTTCGGATGTGCAGGATAAAGTAGATTTCATCGAGAATTTACTCGGGGAAACTGAGCGGTTAACCTGGATCCAGTGGAGAATGGCGTATCCTGATGAATATCAAAAACTGGTTAACTCCGCTGACGGAAGAAACGGAACGCAAAATATAATTTCCCAAATTAGAAGAATATTTCTCCTTGAAGACCCCTTTCAAGGCTCAACAGATATCCAAGATAGAGCATATCATGACCTAGAAAGAATTTCCTGTACCCAGGTAAAAGACATAATTCCATTTTTGACTGATTACATGAACCTGGCAGCAAAAACAGGAAGACTATTTACGGGGACAGAGCTATCTGAAAAATTCTGGTTAAAGCTACCAGGAGATCTTGGAAGAAGAATTAAAGCAGCTTTTGAAGAAAAATACCGTGGCAATACCATAGGGGTTCACCCCCGAATAGTATTCACTTACCGGTATCTTGAGGAGGAATGCAAGAAAGCGGCTTTCAGTAGATCTCTCAAAGATCTATCATTCTGTGACCAGATACCTATCCCCGGGTACTACCAAAAACCCGGAAAGAAATTTGGTGTTAGAAGATCTACCACTTACAAAGGCAAGCCACATGAATCGCACGCTCGTATTGAGAAAAAGAAGCATTTGATCCGAAACAAGAAGTGCAAGTGTTTCTTATGCGGAGAAGAAGGGCACTTTGCCAGAGACTGCCCTAAAGAGTACAAAAATATTCGAAGAGTAGCCATGTTTGAAGGCTTAGAACTGCCAGAAGACTTCGAAATCATGTCAGTACAAGAAGGGGACGATCAATCAGATGCCATTTATAGTATCTCTGAAGGGGAAAACCAACAGGTACTTGCTCATGAACACCTATACGTTTTCATTGAACAAAGAAACTGTTACATGATAGGCAAGACTGAAGGATGGCAACCAATGGTTCGCGTAACAAGAGAGCAGCATGACTGTCAACATATTTGGCTGATAAATGATGAAGTACCCTCTCCATATCAAAGATGCCACTGTTGCGGAAGGGAGACTATGAGAAAGCACAGAATGCACTGTACAAGCTGCAAGATAACATCCTGTGGTATGTGCACTGATAATTATTTTAATATGACAATTCCAGTGCAGCGTGAAGTTTCTATCCCGTACAATCCCATAAATCTTATAAAGGAACATCAAGCATATTCCAATTGGGCTGAGGCTGAAATTGAGCGATTAAAGCAAGAAGTAGAATCCAGCAAGATATTGGCCAAACTGCAGATGGAGTAATTAGCAAAAGAATACAAGGCAAAGGAGGAGGAATTAATCAGAAATGCATCTGCAGATAAACTTGAAGCTGATACAGAAAATGAAGAATTCCGCTTAAAGATTGAAGCCTTGGAATTAGAAAATCATGATCTTAGAAAGCAATTACAAGAATATCAGGATGGCGTTTATGTTCCTGATCCAGTAAATATTGAAGAAGACATTGAAGAAGAGGAAGTGAATGTTATCTTAACAGAAGGCAGAGAAAAAATATTCTCAGCAGAAGAAGCAGTACAACCTAAGAAGAAAACAAATGGTTTATTTAACTTGAATGTTGAGCTCTATATTCCAGGAGTAAAAGGATTTAAGGTCAATGCTATCCTGGATACCGGTGCAACCACATGCTGCATAGATCAGCAATCTATACCACCAGAGGCTGTTGAAGACAACACTTTTGCCGTTAACTTTAGCGGTATTAATTCCAAAACTACAGCCAACAAGAAGCTCAAATATGGCAACATGAAAATAGGGGAACACTCCTTTCGTATTCCCTATACATATGCTTTTCCTCTGGTTATCATTCACAGATTATATTACTGGACTTGGGCTTGAAGTTCAGTTTCAGCACATTGAAGGTAAAGATAACAACCTCGCTGACACCCTCTCTCGTTTGGTTTGTTTCATGACAGGCCCATGGCAGCCGCAAGACGAAGACTATTCGGTCTTAGCCCAAGCAGAAGAGATACTAGCACAATTAACGAGGAAACCCAATTCCAAAGCATCCCAATACTTAGTGGGCCTTATGAATTCCTGGACCAGTATGAAGAGCTCACTAGCAGCCCCAACAAAGGAGGACCCCATGAAAAAGACCTCCGAGAGCACCTTGGGGATATCGAATGGACAGCCTCGCAAAACGTCCTTAGGAGCATATGGGAGCTCAAACTCATCATGGGAGCCAAAGAAGCCGACTTTACAGCTCGAGGACAGCTCAGAGGAGGCCTCTACTTTAAAGATTCCCTCCCTGAAGTCAACAAAGCTAAAGAAGAATTATTGGACCTTTTTATAAAGGCACAGAACGTGGCACAGCGAATCAGGGATGTGTCACCGTAAGGAAGCATGCTGGACCCAAAGCATCCAAAATTATTGCCTACCTTTACTTTATAGCCACTAGTCTTTACTTTATAGCCATGCTTTCGGCTGAATTATTGTAAGGATAAGTTGTCGTGTAATTAGGCTTGCGTGTAAAGGACTAAATGAGGATAGAGGCTCGAATGAAGATGGGGCCCAATGAGCACCCTGTTCAAGCACTCTTCACCTCTATATAAGTCCTTCATTAGCTCGTTGCAGAACACAAGTCGCATATCGGCACAAGTTCTACTTCGAGTCCTAGACATCCTTGTAAGATCTTCACTCTAAGTTTGCAATTTCTAAGCTTATAATTCAAGTTCTTGCATTTTCAAGTTCTTTTTGCATTAATCTTGAGTTAATAGCTTAAAGGCTTCCGCTCACCTTTATGGTATCAGAGCTAGTTTACCTTAATGGCTGAGTAGAAAACTTATCAAGGTATTCTTTGGTAAGAGGTCACTGAGTAATTGTAATACCATCTCCTAAACCTATCTAAGCTATGTTTATACAAAAGCATTAAAGATTGTCTGTTTTTAAAATATGAGGCTAGCAAATTGCAACTGTTGATCAGTTATAGTGAACCCTTCTATTGATGCAGCTTTTGATTAACTAAATTCTTCTCTAATTTTATATCATAATCTTGTGTGATAAGTCGACCGGGGAACGACGGGTGGATTGCAAAAGAGTAGGTCCTAACTTGGCAGTAAAGGCAAAGATGCCGTAAGTAAGCCCAAGGGCACACCTGCGTGAGCAAGAAAGCCTCTAGAACCCTCTAAGACGTAAGCATAAGAGGAAAGGGAAAAATAGGAGGAGAATGAAGTTATAAATGCACCTATGTCTAAACACTGGGAGGAGAAAATACAGGAATGGTACACAAAATCTCATACCTCGAACCTAGAATATCTTGACCTTGCAGAATCTAAGCCAACCACAAAAGAACTAGCTCATAACCTAGCCGTAGTTATTAACTCATAAACTAGCTCATAAACTAGCTCTGATACCATAAAGAACTAGCTCATAAAGGTGAGCGGAAGCCTTTAAGCTATTAACTCAAGATTAATGCAAAAAGAACTTGAAAATGCAAGAACTTGAATTATAAGCTTAGAAATTGCAAACTTAGAGTGAAGATCTTACAAGGATGTCTAGGACTCGAAGTAGAACTTGTGCCGATATGCGACTTGTGTTCTGCAACGAGCTAATGAAGGACTTATATAGAGGTGAAGAGTGCTTGAACAGGGTGCTCATTGGGCCCCATCTTCATTCGAGCCTCTATCCTCATTTAGTCCTTTACACGCAAGCCTAATTACACGACAACTTATCCTTACAATAATTCAGCCGAAAGCATGGCTATAAAGTAATGACTAGTGGCTATAAAGTAAAGGTAGGCAATAATTTTGGATGCTTTGGGTCCAGCATGCTTCCTTACGGTGACACATCCCTGATTCGCTGTGCCACGTTCTGTGCCTTTATAAAAAGGTCCAATAATTCTTCTTTAGCTTTGTTGACTTCAGGGAGGGAATCTTTAAAGTAGAGGCCTCCTCTGAGCTATCCTCGAGCTGTAAAGTCGGCTTCTTTGGCTCCCATGATGAGTTTGAGCTCCCATATGCTCCTAAGGACGTTTTGCGAGGCTGTCCATTCGATATCCCCAAGGTGCTCTCGGAGGTCTTTTTCATGGGGTCCTCCTTTGTTGGGGCTGCTAGTGAGCTCTTCATACTGGTCCAGGAATTCATAAGGCCCACTAAGTATTGGGATGCTTTGGAATTGGGTTTCCTCGTTAATTGTGCTAGTATCTCTTCTGCTTGGGCTAAGACCGAATAGTCTTCGTCTTGCGGCTGCCATGGGCCTGTCATGAAACAAACCAAACGAGAGAGAGTGTCAGCGAGGTTGTTATCTTTACCTTCAATGTGCTGAAACTGAACTTCAAGCCCAAGTCCAGTAATATAATCTGTGAATGATAACCATCGGACTCTTGAAGGTTTATTTTGAGCTGATTTGTTAAAGAAGCTAATGATGGCTTGGCAATCGGTTCGAATGATTAGCTCCTTTTTGTCCAGATAATAAATTTTGAAACTGCTCAGGCTGTTCATAACAGCATGAATTTCTGCATCGATGGCTGACTTGAGGGGAGAATATTTCCCGCTTGCATAAGCACAGATTTTTTTTTCCATTCGAGGATCATCCTTTTTCTTTTTCCACTTACAAATTCCACCCCATCCTTCCATACATCCATCTGTTTCAAGAATAATAAAGCAATCTTCTGGGGGAATTGCTAAGTCAGGAAGTCTTGAGATTGTTTCCTTAATCTTTCTTATTAGAAGCCAATCTTGTGCGTTCATTTTCCTTTCACCAGTAGGAGAAGTCTTTGAATATAAGGGTCCTAATAACCTTCCCAGGTTAGGAATATAGTTGCGGGCATAGTTGAGAAGCCCTAACCAGGACCTTAACCCTTTTATTGTTTCCAATTCTGAATCTTTGAAATCCGCAATTTTGGATATAATATGAGTCTGGAGCTTTATTGTAGATGGTCCAATTGTTGCTCCAAGGAATTCAACTTCAGGAGTGCCAATTTTCATTTTTGTAGGACTTAATATAAGTCCATTCTTCTGACAGATTTGCAACATAGCTTCCAAATGCTCTCAATGCTCCTGTTCTGTTTTAGAAAATACCAAAATATCGTCAATGTAAACTGCAATGAATTTCTCAGTACCTTTAAAACATTCATCCATTTTTCTTTGGAAGATCGCTGGAGCATTCTTGAGCCCAAATGGCATTACCAGCCATTCATATAGGCCATCAGGTACCCAGAAGGCAGTCCACTCTATAGATTCTGAGTCCATTGCGACTTGATGAAATCCAGATTTAAGATCAAACTTCGAGTAAATACTGCTTCCTCCAATTCTTTTGATGATCGTATTTATACCAGGAAGACTGTATTGATCTTTGTATGTATTGTCATTCAGTCGCTTGTAGTTGAAAACCATGCGTTCTTTTCCTTTGACTTCTAGTTGAGTCTTTGGATCTATAGTGGTGCCGGAATGAACAATAATGGCTGTTGTTCTGTGTCTGCTTTTAGAGGGGCGAATAACCTTCAACTCAAGAAGAGCTTGGATATGTTTTTTGAAAGAATCTTGCATCTGGGGAGTGACATGCTTTAGGGGCTTGTCCTCAATGGTTAAGTCCAGATTTTTAATATCAAGCTTGCACTTGATCAAATTTTGACTCCAATACTTCATAGGGTCATTGCCAATATAGCCAGTATCTGTTAACTTATGAAGAATACCTTCTATTTTTGTTGTAGTTTGCCAGGTGCAAATTTGCTCTTTTATTTGATAGTACTCCTCTTCTTCCAACTCTAGTTCTTCAATAGCAGGGGCTGCATCCACAGTTTGGCAAGTTTTAATAGTTGTAATATTCTTGTAAAAGGTTACCTCGTCACCTTCAATTCTAATGCCTCCATATAAAGACCTGATGAAGTTGCAACCGATTATCATATTAATATTTCCTCCAAGTGTAAGAGGAAAAGCATATGTATAGGGAATACGAAAGGAGTGTTCCCCTATTTTCATGTTGCCATATTTGAGCTTCTTGTTGGCTGTAGTTTTGGAATTAATACCGCTAAAGTTAACGGCAAAAGTGTTGTCTTCAACAGCCTCTGGTGGTATAGATTGCTGATCTATGCAGCATGTGGTTGCACCGGTATCCAGGATAGCATTGACCTTAAATCCTTTTACTCCTGGAATATAGAGCTCAACATTCAGGTTAAATAAACCATTTGTTTTCTTCTTAGGTTGTACTGCTTCTTCTGCTGAGAATATTTTTTCTCTGCCTTCTGTTAAGATAACATTCACTTCCTCTTCTTCAATGTCTTCTTCAATATTTACTGGATCAGGAACATAAACGCCATCCTGATATTCTTGTAATTGCTTTCTAAGATCATGATTTTCTAATTCCAAGGCTTCAATCTTTAAGCGGAATTCTTCATTTTCTGTATCAGCTTCAAGTTTATCTGCAGATGCATTTCTGATTAATTCCTCCTCCTTTGCCTTGTATTCTTTTGCTAATTGCTCCATCTGCAGTTTGGCCAATATCTTGCTGG